>LBNU01012783.1:227752-249621 GCA_014162995.1 Artemisia annua | reverse complement strand
AAAAAAAAAAACCAAGTTTTAGAGAGGGTTGGACTAACAAAAATAGGGACGGTTAGTATAACACATGCCTTGCCTTTTTCTGTTGTGTACATTGCATTTTTAGACCTTCAAGGCCCAATGTTTTCTATTAATGTTGCCCAATAATTTTTCCAAGGGATGTGTTAACCGGACGGGGTCTAGATAACACATGCCTTAGTATAACCTTACCCAAGCACATAAGCACCTAAGCAGTAACAAAAAAAATACCATCATCACATAAAACCATCACGAGCCAATATTCACATAAGCACCTAAGCAGTAACAAAAAAAATATCAACAACGAGCCAATATTCACTTTAGATCTAAAAAAAAGGGGAGGGGTTATACTCACGGTCCCTATTTTGTTATCTTAACAAGTTTTTAGATCCAACACTTCATCACATAAAACCATCACCAACGAGCCATCAAGTTTTTAACAAGTTAAGCATATCTTAACAAGTTTTTAGATCCAAAAAAAAATACGAGCCGTCAACAACGAGCCAATATTCACTTTAGCATATCTTACACAAGCACATAAGCATATCTTAACAAGTTTTTAGATAAAAAAAAATACGAGCCATCAACAACGAGCCAATATTCACTTTAGATCTAAAAATATTATATCTTAACAAGTTTTTAGATCCAACACTTACCCACAATCACAGATGGTTAAAAAAAATACGAGCCATTATTATATTTTTTTTATTTAAAAAAGTTGTAAAATAAGTTATAAATGTTATGTGTAAAAAAAGTTGTAAAAAAAATGTAATGTAAGTTATAAATTTTTTTTTACTACATATATAACACAAAGTTAAAAAAATAATNAAAAAAAAAAAAAAAAGTATCATTTGTTAAAAAAAAAGGTATCATTTGTAATTTTAAACTTTTATAAAATGTGTAAGTTATAAAGTTTTATTTTCAGGAGTTCGGTCTGACGAGCAACTAACGGAATGGGTGCAAAATATAGCTCGGGGGCTCGGTTTTGTCATTGTTAAAGACAGAACCAAAGCAGACAAGGGTTATTTGTACGAAATCAATTATAGGTGTTCAAATGGTGAGAATTATAAACCTGAAGGTACTGGAAAACGGAAAACCAGTACCTTTAAAACAAATTGTCCATTCAAATTGGTGGCGAAATATCAACAAACAAAAAAATTTTGGATTCTGAGGGTGAAGGATGATACGCATAATCATGATTTGCTAGAGTCGTTGCATGGTTTGCCATATGCAATGCGATTAAAGGATGATGAGTTCGGTTTGGTCAAAGAATTGACAGATTATAGCGTACGACCACATAATATACTTTCGACAATACAGGGTCGTAATCCGGATAACGTGTCTAGCGTTAGAACTATATATAACGCACAAAATAAGATCCGGAGAGCCAGAGTAGGTGATAGAACTCTAATTCAAGTCCTTTACTCGCATTTGATTGATTCCGGGTATACATGGTACCCGCGGGTAAATGAGCATACCAACGAGCTTGAGGAGCTATTTTTTGTGCACCCCACGTCGTATGCTCTATGGTGTACATTCCCTGAAATCATGCTGATGGACTCCACGTACAATACTACGATGTTTAAATTGCCGTTGTTGGAAATTCTTGGAGTAACTTCAACAAATAAAACATTTTCAATGGCGTATAGCTTTTTAAACAGTGAACAAGGGCATAATTTTAAATGGGTATTGCAACATGTGAAGGAAGTGATAGACGAAAGATATTACCCACGTGTTATCGTCACTGACAGAGATTTAGCGTTGGTTGGGGCAAATGTAGCCAAAAGTTGCAGTCATGTTCAAAGAACTCCACCTGTCGATCACCGTAGACAAATGTAGCCATAAGTTGCAGTCAGTTTATGCACTACCATGCTTTCACATCATGCAATACTACCGATATCATGGTAAGTATATTAAATTTATAACTATCAAGTTGTTTTCACAATTAATATCAGTAATTTATATAAGTCACTTTTAATGAATTCAGGACGCCCCATTCCACTGGATGAAATTCCTATTTTTTGGAGAACCCTATCTGTTCCGTGGCCTGTTATCAATAGGCCACCGCCTAAAGATGGCTCTTCCAGCGAACCTGATGATGATGATGATACTTCGGTTCAAAATGACATTCGACAATTCAAGAATATTTTTAGCAAAGCAACGTCGTTTGTCAAGAAAAATATCTTAACGAAGTTGAAAGAGATATACCAGCCTGAATCTGTTGGCACACGTGAACCTGCTATTCAGAAAAATACCCATGGACGTCCGAGCGCAAAGGACAAAAAGGGCAAGGCTACACAAGTCCCGGATTTGAATGAAGTCCCAGACTTGAATGAAGTACCAATCGTAGATCACCAAAGAAGTACAATTCAAGATCTACATAAGTCCCGAACTTGCAGAAAGAACCTCCAAGACATAGTTCTTACACTGGTGATAGTCCACGCCACAGATTATATGTTGGAGATAATGTGAGCAATGCTTTTATTGAGCATATTCCACAGATTTTCCGTCCATACGTAATAAGTATACATAATGTGCTGGGTGATGGAAATTGTGGGTTTCGGTGCGTTGCCCACAGTTTTGCTCAAAACGAAAATAAGTGGGCCGAAGTCAAACATATGTTACTGCAAGAGTTAGCCAGACATAGTCAAACTTACATAAGTATGTGGGGGCAATATGACTTTGACCGAATTTGCTATACAATAGACTGGTTCAATGGAGGTGCACCTATCGGTCGCTGGATGATGATGCCAAACACGGGGCTGGTTATCGCTTCAATGATTAACCGACCTGTTGTATTTATATCCCAGCAAGGTTGGAACACATGTTTTCCGCTTTTTACTGGGCCAAACTTATCACAAGGAACCGACCCCCTTGTGATTGCCCGTGTGGGGGAGAGAGACTATGCTCACTACATTTTACCGACGCTAGACAGAGATTCTCCACTTTCGCATAACCACCCACAATGGAGGAGGTACAGAGAGCCAGTTGCAGCTGAATGGGAAACTTTATATCAACATCGACTAATGCAGTAAATAATTATACAGACAGAACATTGTAAATGATTATTGATTTATGTTGTAAATAATTATACCGACAAAATATTGTAAATAATTATTGATTTATGTTGTGAATAATTATACCGACAAAACATTGTGAATGATTACTGATTTATGTTGTAAATAACTGTTTGTATTATATATCAAATGATTAAATATTTATTTAAATTAGTAATAACATTATTGATTGATGTTGTAAATTATTATGCAAATTCTTTGCCCAGGTGGAACGAAGAAATCCTTTCTTGTGTCGCTGTGAGAGAGGATTAATTATAGAACGGAAATCCTGGAAACCAGCTACTCTTGGCCAACTGTATTATGCATGTCCTGGTTCAGTGGTAAATAATCATACGTTTGCTTAGTTATGTAAATATGTAAATAATTTGTTTGTTAAAAATAAATTTCTTATAATTTTCTTAACATGTAACAGCCAGGTACAACTAACTATGGGTGTCGATACTTCATGTGGAAAGATGAATTTGAAAGGAGGTATTTTAATCAAGCCTCTTCTTCAACGCAGTGCTCAAACTGCGTTGCGAAAGATAATAAGATTGACGAGCTTAAAGCAAGAAACAAGCTGTTGATGACAAGAATAAAGACGTTGGAGATGGAGTTAGAATTGGCAAGGAATCCTTAGGATCACGCTTGTCAGTCGGGTGCAAGGCTCCCTGATCTTTTACATGAAATGAATAATCTTCATATGTCGTAGATGTTGTTGTTTTTAAATAATGTGTTAACGTTGTTGTTTAATTGAATGATAACATTTGTTGTTATAGTCGTTTAATGTGGTAATGGTAACGTGCTATTGTTGTTGTTGTTAATTAAATAAAAACGCATTAGACGTTAATTATATAAACGTAACAAATAAAAAAAAACATTACGCAAAATATACTATACAAAATAAAATACAATTATACAAAACATTATAAAAAAATAAAAATAAAAAAAAAATAAAAAAAAACGACAAAACAAGCAAAAAAAATAATAAATAAAATAAATAAATAAATAAATAAACGACAAAACAAGCAAAAAACAAAAAAAAAAATTACCCTATTATTTATAAAGAGGGTTGGACTAACAAAATAGGGACCGTGAGTATAACCCCTCCCTTCTTAATATGTCGAAAAGAAAACTAACAATACCTATAACCTACAATATTCAAAAATGATAGATGGGCCTAATAAATAGGCCTAACCGCGGACCTACCGCATTAATAACTTGTACATTTATCAAATGTATAAGTTATTAATGCGGTAGGTCCACGGTTAGGCCTACGGTAAGGTGGTATTCTCAGAATATAAAGAGTAATTTGAACGTGTTCAATAAAAAATGTTGAATAAAAACATGTATGGGATGGATAGAATGACAGGTGGTCTTTCCAATGGTGGCTATTTAAACAGGGGTGCCCTTAAACGGTGGTCCAAAAGCCTAAATTCCCAATGTTTGTTTGGTCTTCACTCATAATTATGACCCGCCTCAAATTTGAAACATGAGTTCAGGGAATGACACGGTGTCTTTGTTTCTTCCAACACAAGGCTCACTCCTAATCAGTTAGGCTCAGTGTACTGATAATCAGTGGAATACTTTCGTTGGAAGGGGTGAAACATAAACTGTAATATAAAAACGAGATATGACTCGTAAAGCATTAAAATTTACAACTTAAAGAGGAGGGAGTCATAACATGTTAACACAACTAACACCATGTCACGTCAGCGGCACATCATCTCAGCATTAAATAACATAACATCAAAAAACACCAGAAAATCATAACGCCAAATAACACCACTTTTTACAAATTTAGAAATTCTACCCTCAACAAATTCATTTATTAAACATTCAAACATTTTATTAATAAAACTTAAACATTACAATACAAAATAAAAACATTACGATAATAATAAAAAAAAACATAATAATAAAAGTACGAATTAAAATATGAATTGAACAATACGATAAGTAAATAAGTAAAACTAGTCGTCATCTTCTTCCTCAAAATCCTCACGGTTACGCCAAATATGCTCTATAAGATTTAGTTGGAGACTAACATGAACATCTTTGTCACGGAGTTCTTTTGCCTTTTGACGTCGCCTATCACATCTATCAATCCACCTGTCTTGCATTTGTCTAGCCGGATCACGGAAAATTTCTTTGTATTCACTTACATGGAACTTTTGATCTTTTAGAATCATGTTATGCAATATGATGCAAGAATACATGATTCTACTTATCTTGGTAACCTGGTAAGCACGCGCTGGTTGTTGTATTATTCTTCATCGTCCTTGGAGAACACCAAAAGCACGTTCAATATCCTTTCGTGCTGCCTCTTGACGCCGTTTAAATAAATTGTGTTTATCATCAACGGTATTAGTGAATGATTTGACAAAAGTAGACCACTGTGGGTAAATTCCATCGGCTAAGTAGTAACCTTTTTCATACACACGTCCATTTACCTCAAATGGAGCTACAGGGGAATCATCATTCAACAAGTCATCGAACAACGACGAATTATCTAAAACATTGATATCATTATTCGCACCCGCTACACCAAAAAATGCGTGCCAAATCCACAAATCCTGCGACGCAACAGCTTCAAGCAATATAGCCGGGTATTTTTTATGACCACTAACATATTGCCCTTGCCATGACACTGGACAATTTCTCCATTGCCAATGCATACAGTCGATGCTACCAAGCATTCCCAGAAAACCATGTTGATTCTCATGTTTTGCATATAGGTTTTGAACGTCATGCATATTTGGTTTTCTTAAAAACTCTCCCTTAAACAAATCAATAATGCACATATTGAAATTATCTAGACAATCACGTCCGGTGCGTGCACTCATTTGCAAATACTCATCGAACGCATCCGGTGAGGTGCCATATGCCAATTGGCGTATGGCCATAGTGCATTTCATTAAAACACTAATACCCATCCGACCAGCAGCATCGGGTGCTTGGGAAAAGTATGCAAAATTATCCGGAAGAGGATCGGCAGTATATGATTCAATAGCGGAAACTATTTGAAGAAATAGTTCCCGGCTCATACGAAATCTTCTACGAAAGTCTCTAGGAGGATACTTACAATGTTCATTAAAGTAGTCGGCCATCAAACGTTCCTCTGCAACCTCACGTTCACGTGAAATTGGGTTACGGGTCAACCGGAGAGATGATTCGGCTTCTTCTTCTTCTATTCTCGTGTACTCATAAGCGGCAAAGATTGCTAAAGCGTCAGCTTCATCTTCGATATCGGAAAGGCTCACATGTGCGGCGTAAGTTGGATTATGTGGATCCATTGTGAAAGAATTTTAGTGGGATATAAAGATGGTGTTATTTTTGTGTTTGTAAAAGGGTTAGATTAGATGGGTTTATATAGGTGGGTTTTTAGAAAAAAAATATATATTAATAATTACAAAACTAGCCGTTTGGATTTTTATTTTTTTCTTGGTTTTGAAAACTAGCCGTTGCTAGTAAAATGTTGGGTACGTTTTGAATTTTTTTTTTAATTAAGGGTGCTTGTAGCGTTGTAACGCCCGTTACCACACTAACACACGTTGTAACATTTGGCCAACGCGAGCAACTGGGAAATGATGGTAACGCCGTAACGCACGTTAGCTTGTTGCCACATAAGAATAACGCAAGACTCCCGTTACCACTCCCCATACTCTTAGCTCGACGGTCTTTAAGATCTTTACATTCATGAATTACATTTTTGGAATTTTAAACTCTATAACTATTACCTAGCTAGTAACTTGATTTAACCCAAAATCCAACTTAAACTATTACTCCCTCCGTTTTACAACATTCTCTTTCTTACTTTTTGACAGAATGACAATTTTGCCCCTTTGGTAATTAATTTAAGTCTTCTTTAAGGTATGTAATAATAATTTTAAACAAGGGTAATATAGTAAACTTGGTTAAACTTCTCTATCTATTTTTAGTAGTGGACAATAAAATTGGGACGGAGGGAGTATAAGAACAAGGGATTTGCTATACAATGACCACTGTTCAAAGGTTAAAATAAATATAAAATTAAATTTGAAATTTATTAAATTAAAAATCACATATGTTCAAGGTAATTTGTGCATTTATTTATTGTGCATTAAATATATAAGTAATTTAAATATGAAAAGAATATCCTAATTTAAGATAATAAATAAATTTAGTTGCTTTGAGGCATTGATGCGTGGATTGCGGTCTACGCAAAAGGTTTTACTTCTCAAGGGATCTTGGGAAGCTTGCAATCCCCACCAGGAAGTGTACCTGACCGATATAGTATAGTGTAGTGGCAAGTACCGGGGAAGATCGTTCTCTCGGGGAATAGTGTTCGTTAGGATTGAAAGTAATCTAATTAGGTCTAAGGGTGAGGGATGATTCTTTTTGTATTTTTTATATTTTTAAGGAAAGTAAGTAAAAATCTCGGGTATTGGAAGAGTGGGCGGAATTAGTTGCTAGTCAACTAACCCAATAAACTACTAGTGCAATAAAAATAAAATGACAATAAAATAAAATGAGAAAACTTATATGGAGAAAAACGTGTTTACTTAGATTTCCTTACTCCCTAGCTATCTTTTATTGATTGATAGGTTTCTTACAATTGCGTGGGTGACGGGTTGCATTCCTTAATACCATTCGTGGGGCCGTGTACGATCTTCCCCAACTCTATAAGCTTCTATCTCTTCCTATGGCGACACGTTTAGTATCCTAACCATGGCCTCCTTAATAGTCACTTATGCATTAAACACAACCATTAAAATCGTAGTACACATCCGATTCATGTTTCTTAAGACGTTCAAACAAGTTACCTTATAGGAGATTAGCCAGTTTTCTTAAGCCTAACATCGATAAAACATTCACCCAACA
Source organism: Artemisia annua (assembly GCA_014162995.1). Taxonomy (NCBI): domain Eukaryota; kingdom Viridiplantae; phylum Streptophyta; class Magnoliopsida; order Asterales; family Asteraceae; genus Artemisia; species Artemisia annua. The sequence continues at coordinate 241,687 of LBNU01012783.1, read as the reverse complement.
ACAATAATAACAAACCCTCAATCAAAAATCAGTAAATAGGTTTCATTAGATCTAAACAAATACAAATAAACCTAGTCTAGCATGTTAAAAGAAAGACAAGCATAAGATAAAATCAAACAACACATAGACATATTGAATGATTGATGGATCACTTATCTTTAATTAAACATGGAAGAAACAAGGGTATGAAACTGATGAGTGTGTAAATACTCATCATTTTTGTGTCATCTGAACTGCCAAAACATCCAAAAACAACCAAATATGCATCAAAATACTGAAAATATCCTAGGGTTGTGTTTTATATGTTTTAGATGCAAAATGTTTGAAAACAAATGAAAAACAAGCAAAGTTTGCACAATTGGCAGTTTCAATCCCTCAACTTTCACAATTTGTCAAATCTAGTCCCTAAGCATTTATTTCAAAAGAAAATTCAACCAAAGTCCTTAGAAAATCATAGGTTGTCATAATTAGTCCTTTGATGAAAAGTTTCAAAAAATTACAAGTTTAGTCCCTGAACTTTGCAAAGTTGTCAAAAATATCCCCTGGGATTAAAATCTTTTGGAAAATAACAATTATGGTCCTTGTATTATGAAACTTTGGCAAAAATAATCATTTGGTGAAAAGTTTGGTGAAATTACAAGTTTGGTCCCTCAAGTTTCAAAGTTGGCAGAAATGGTCCCTAAAGATTCAAAAAGTGGAAAAGTCAACACAAGACCTTGTACTATTCATCACTTGGCAAGTTTAACCGTTGAAATAACTTTGGAACAATGCCAAAACACACCCTTCAAAATTCAGAAAATTACAATATTAGTCCTTGTGTTTATCTTAAACCAAACGGACCCTTGTATAATTAGAAACCCAAAATCCAACCCAAGTCCAAAACACAACACAACACCAGCCCATACTCCCACCCTTATAACTCCCTTGGCCCATTTNGCAGGACTCCCGTTACCACTCCCCATACTCTAAGAAACACAATCGCTACGGTTTCTTCAATGGATGCCGGAGACAGCCGTGAAGAAAGTTTGACACAATCTAGGAAACGGTCTTCACTAGACGCAGGAGACAGTTCTGTACAATCTAGTAAACAGAAATCGATGACTTCTGCAGGACCCATGATCAGACACATATCGCCTGCACGATATTTAAAAGATTACATGAAGTCTAATGGATTTGACAATGCTGGAATGTCGTTGTACACAACCATAAGAGAGCTTGTTGAAAACTCTCTCGATGCCGCTGAGTTCATTAACGAGCTACCATCTGTCCAAGTTATTATTCAGGAGATTGATGATACAATGATTGGTTTTACTCCCCTGAATCCAATATACAAGGTCATTTGTAAGGACAATGGTTGTGGAATTTCGCATGATGATATTCCGAAACTTCTTGGACAAGTTTCATGTGGGACAAATTTTGGTCTGAAGCAAACAAGAGGCGAAAACGGCATTGGAGTGAAAAAGGCGTTGATATGGGCTCAAATGAGAACTGGAGAACCAGTTAAGATCTCCACATCAACCAAGGGTCAAAGTTATACTTCCGTATGCGAGCTTAGTATTAATATTGAAGAAAACATTCCTGTTATTAAAAATCATGTAAAGGCTTTGGACAAGGAGCCATGGCATGGAACTGAGATTGAACTAGTTATTGAGGGAAACTGGTCAAGTTATCGTTCCAAAATATTGTAGTATATGCGCCAAATAGCCATTATTACTCCGTATGCTGAGTTTGCTTTGAAGTATACAACAGCCACACATGGAAGTGTGAGCCTAGAGTTTCCGAGAAGGTCAAATTCTATGCCTTCAGCTCCTCTTGAAGTGAAGTACTATCCATCTTCGGTGGATTTGATACTCCTCGAACAATTAATTAACAAGAATCCAGATAAGGAGCTTTTGCAATTTCTTCAGGATGATTTTGATAAAATAGAGTTAAAGTGTAAAAATGGTAAAGAACACACAAAAACAACACAGCTACACCCAACCAACCACCCCCTTGGTGTAATTTATTCAAGAAGATAAGTCCCCAAACGGGTTCTTACCAGTACAATATGTGATCTCCTTCAGAAGGACACCACAACAACCTCACTACAAATATCACTCAATCACTCAACTACACAGATCAAATAAAGAGATTGATCTATGTTACAATACCTAACAGATATCAAAGAGATATCTAGACTAAAACAAGAGAGAAAACAAGACTGTGTGTGATTTTAGAGAGAGAACAAAAACGGCACAAGATAGAGTTATGAAACCCTAAGCCGTGTAGAGAGTATATATAGTGACAAGTTCCACTTTAGTCCTTCAACTCTTCACAACCTGTCAAACAGCAACTTTCTTTATTCAAGGCATAAAAGACTTTTCAACCTTGGCAGAATTAACCCTTCACATTATTCAACACCCCTCCTCAAGTTGACAAGTCTTCACCTGACATGCTCTCTTTATCCTTAGCTACATTGTTAGCACCTACAAACATGTCAAACATACCAAGATTTTTGCAAAACAAACTATGCTGTCTTTGTCCAAGACACTTAGTGAAAATATCAGCAATCTGCTTATCTGTATGAATCTTTACAGTTTTGATAACACCTGCAGAAAATTTTTCCCTAACCAAATGCACATCCAATTCAAAATGTTTTGTTCTTTCATGAAACACTGGATTTGCAGCAATTTGTATAGTTGCACTGTTATCACAAAAAATTTCCACAGGTAACAAGTTTTTAAGACCAAGACTATCCAACAAGTTACCCAACCATATCACCTCACAAGTAGTAGAAGCCAAGCTTCTATATTCAGCCTCAGCAGAGCTTTTAGACAAGGTAGCTTGTTTTTTACTTTTCCATGATATAAGAGAACTACCCAAAAACACACAAAATCCAGTAACAGACTTTCTAGTTTTAGGACATTTTGCCCAATCTGAATCAGAATAAGCTCTAAGCTTAAGATCTGACTCTTTGTTAAATTGTAAACCAGATCCAGGAGAACCTTTCAAATATTTCAACACTCTTAAAGCAGCCTTAAGATGAGATTGTAAAGGATTATGCATGTGTTGACTTAAACAATGAACAGCATAACTAATATCAGGTCTTGTATTAGTCAAGTAAATCAATTTACCAACCAATTTCTGATAATTAGTAATATTCTTCAACACTTTATCATTATCAGTTTCAACAAAATTCAAGATAGTATTTTCAGGCAAAGGTGTATCAACAGGTTTAGATGCAAGCAAACCATATTCATGTAAAAGCTCAAGACAATATTTTCTTTGTGTCATACATATTCCAGTATCATTTTTCAACACTTCAATGCCAAGAAAAATTTTCAATTCTCCTAAGTCTTTTATCATGAACTTAGTGCTTAAAAACTGTTTAAACCTTTTAATTTCAACTTCATCATTGCCAGTGATAACAATATCATCAACATATACAAGTAAAGCCACAAACACAGAACCTTTATGTTTCACATATAAAGAATAATCCAATTTACTTTGTTCAAATCCATGTTCAACCAAGGCAGTGGTAAGTTTAGCATTCCACTGTCTTGGTGCTTGCTTAAGACCATACAAAGACTTATTAAGTTTGCACACTTTAGTACCATCACCTCCATTAAACCCCTTAGGTAAGATCATATAAACATCCTCATGCAAATCTCCATACAAAAAAGCATTGTTAACGTCTAATTGGTATAAAGGCCAATTCATATTAACAGCAATACTAATCAGACATCTTACAATAACCATTTTAACCACAGGACTAAAGGTTTCATCATAATCAAACCCTTCTCTTTGACTATAACCTTTAGCCACAAGTCTAGCTTTATATCTCTCAATCTCTCCGGTAGATTTGTATTTTATTTTCCACAACTATTTATAACCAATAGCATGTCTACCAACAGGTAATTCACATTCAGTCCAAGTATTATTTCTATTTAAAGCCTCAACTTCACTATTCATAGCATCATTCCAGTTAGGATTTTTAATAGCTTCTTCATAACTCTTAGGCTCACAAGACTTATTCAAAGTAGAAGTAAAACATCTATTGTTTCTATTCAGACCAGCATAATTAACATATTTTTCTATACCATATCTAACCTTAGAATGTAACACATAATCATTAAATCTAATAGGAGTTTTAGACTCTCTGTTAGACCTTCTTAAACCAGGTGTCTGCACATCTTCATTCATATTTATAGATTGAGTTGGTACAGGACTAATATTTTCAGATTGATAATTGCCCTCAGACTAGTGTTGGTCACCAAAGTAGGTTGCAGATTGCTCACCTCCATGATGCAGATAAGTAGTATCTGTTTCTGTTTCTGTTGCATCATGTGAGGGTGGCAAACTACCTTCCTCAACTGGTGTTTCTTCCCCATCATCATTAGGACTTTGAGACTCAAGACTATCAAAAAAATTCAAGTGTTCTACTTCACTTACATTATCTGTATCAGTGGAAACACAAGTTTTCATTTTTAGTGGAAATATATTTTCATAAAATTTTACATCTCTTGCATAAAACACATTTCTAGTATCCAAACTTAAAAGTTTATATGCCTTTTTAGTAGTTGAAAAACCAATTAAGACACACTTTTCAGATCTGTAAGACAACTTATCATGATTGTTTAAAATGGTGGCAAAACACAAACAGCCAAAAGACCTCAAGTGGGAAAGATTAGGTTTTGTCTTATACAACAACTCATAGGGAAATTTGCCTTTTAAAACTGAAGATGGCAGCCTGTTTATAAGATACACAGCAGTTAGAACACAATCAGACCAAAAACTTAAAGGAATCCCCCCTTGAAACATAAGACTCCTAGCTACATTAAGTAGGTGTCTATGTTTCCTTTCAGCAATCCCATTTTGCTGAGGGGTATGAGCACATGAAGTCTGGTGTATTATTCCAAGATCAGAAAACATTTCATTAATTTTCCTATTGACAAATTCAGTTCCATTATCAGATCTAACAATTTTAATTTTGATTCCAAACTGAGTATTAATTAAGTGAATAAAAGAACAGAATATACCAAAGACTTCATCCTTAGATTTAACTAAGTAAACCCATACAGCCCTAGAATAGTCATCAACAATGGTTAAAAAATATTTGTACCCCTCTCTGCTAGTTACTCTGTAAGGACCCCATAAGTCAAGATGAACAAGATCACCAAGATTCTCAGACTTATGTTTAGATAAGGGAAAAGGTTCCCTAGTCTATTTGGCCCTATGACAGATCTCACAAACTAACATAGAAGGGTTCTTGGAAATCCCAAGATCATTTTGAAGAACAGATAAGACAGGGTCAGCAGGGTGTCCCAACCTATTATGCCAAATAAGCTTAGATACATTATAAGACATGACCACATTGCACTTACTCACATTATTATTAGACTGCATATCAAACAGATAAAGGCCATCAGATTGACTACCAGTCCCCAGAATATTCTCCCTTTTCAAGTCCTGAATGTAACAACTATCTTCATCAAAACCAACAAACATCTTGCTATCTCTAATAAGTTTATTAACAGATAACAAACTAACACAATAGCCAGGGACAACTAAAACATCATACAGAGTCACATTATTAGTAAGTTTCAAATTTCCAACATGACTAATAGTAGCAAGAGTACCATTAGGATGGCCAACAGTAATTTTAAGACTAGAAATATCAATCACATTAAACATTCCAACAGTGGAAACAGTCAAATGTTGATTAGCACCAGAATCTATAATCCATCCTAAAGACAAAGTTTTAACAGACATACTAGAATTGGAATGAAAATACTTAGAGAAATTAACATTGAACCAGACATTTCCATTAAAGAAAGAAGCCCTACCTGCCATATTAGCATGTATGCTTCCAGAGGGAGAATCATTGATCAAAGACAAGAGTTTTTTCATCTGTTCAGAAGTAAAACCAGAAGAAGTGCTAACAGATGAAGAATTTTTATTCTCAGATTGTTTCACATCAGCATTAGCATTATAGTTTTGTCTAAAACTATTTTGTTTAACTGGATTATTATTATTCTTAACAAAACCAGGTGGAAAACCAATAATCTCATAACATCTATCAATAGTGTGCCCAATTTTACCACAATTTTTGCAATTCAGATTAGGATTAGGACCTCTATTAACAGTGTTAGCATTAGTACCATTATTAGCATTGGTACCTCTAGAGCTATTATTATTGTTAAACATTCTCCTATTGTTGTTAAAAGATTTAGCAGCAAAAGAAGAAGCATTCAATTTAGTCTCAGTAGCACTAGAGGACTCAGGAATACCCTTATGGGATTCCTCTCTAGAAACAGTGATATAAGCATCCTTAACTTTTGGGAGAGGATCCCTAGTTAAGAGAGCTATTCTCACAGGCTGATAACAATCATCAAGGCCCATGAGAAACTGCATCAACTTCATGAGTTGTTTATGCAGACCTAACTCTTTGCTAACATCACAAGAACACTTAAGTTCACAAACACAAACAGGCAATTTGGTCAAGACATCAAATTCTCTCCACAAGGAGTTAAGCCTATGATAGTAATCTGCCACAGAAGTACCACCTTGTTTAACACAATTAATTTTCTGCAAAAGATTATAAACTACTGAACCATCTACCTTATCATATGTTTCTTGCAATTCTTTCCACACACAAGCAGCATTATCAGAATAAACAAGACCCTTGTAAACATCTTGAGAAACAGAATTCATCAACCAAGTTAAGACAATAGCATTACATCTATCCCATTGAGCAGAAAGAACATCACTAGTAGAATAAGTTTCCTTAACACAAGAACCATCAACAAAGCTAAACTTATTCCTAGCTTGTAAAGCCAATTTCATAGCACCAGACCATATTCTATAGTTTTCTGTTCCAACAAGTTTAAATGGAATAAGAGCAGTACCACTATTATCATTAGTTTGAATATGAAGAGGATTACCAGCATCAAGACTACTGATCAATACCTCAGTATTACTACCACTAGGCTCACCAACAGCCATAATAACACAGATAACAGAAAATAACAAGAACTAACAGAAAACAGACAATAAACAACCAAGAAAAACAAACTACACAAACAGCAAACAAATATAACAGATAAGACAATAACCAAATCAAATCACCAATCTCAACCAACTTCTCAATCCCAAATCCTAAATCCTCCTTCAATCTAGAAACAAAAAACCTAAAAATTCTAAACTCACACCCAAGAATAACAAAATACCAGTCAAGAAGACTAAGAGTGGCCAGAGCAGGTTTCCATACCACTCTGGGTGGCAGGTCAAGGTGTTAACCACTCTGTTTGCACCTTCTTAACTAAGTAACTGTTATCTTAAAGGAAGAGAAAAGACTTACAGTGAGAAAACAGCGGAATGAGTCACAAGATCACTAGATTCACTTAGTCTAGTGAAATTGTAACCAAGAACGGGCCCAAAATCACCAGAAACACAAATCCCCAAATTTCAAAATTAGGATTTTTAAAACCCTAATCAAGAAAACACTGGATCTACCCTGATTAGACCAATTCAACCACGGCCGTTAAGCAAACGACCCCAATTAACCAACAGAACCTTCAATTTCAAAAACCCCCAAAAAATACGATGAAACCCTAGAAACCCTAGAATCTCAAAATCACCAGATCAGAACCGTGAGCTCTGATACCATGTGAAAATGGTAAAGAACACACAAAAACAACACAGCTACACCCAACCAACCACCCCTTTGGTGTAATTTATTCAAGAAGATAAGTCCCCAAACGGGTTCTTACCAGTACAATACAAAAGAAATAATGTGATCTCCTTCAGAAGGACACCACAACAACCTCACTACAAATATCACTCAATCACTCAACTACACAGATCAAATAAAGAGATTGATCTATGTTACAATACCTAACAGATATCAAAGAGATATCTAGACTAAAAAAGAGAGAAAACAAGACTATGTGTGATTTTAGAGAGAGAACAAAAACGGCACAAGATAGAGTTACGAAACCCTAAGCCGTGTAGAGAGTATATATAGTGACAAGTTCCACTTTAGTCCTTCAACTCTTCACAACCTGTCAAACAACAACTTTCTTTATTCAAGGCATAAAAGACTTTTCAACCTTGGCAGAATTAACCCTTCACATTATTCAACATAAAGCTTGCTATAGAATTAATAGGAGAAATGGGTTCTACTTGCAGCTCCAAAACACTACTTAAGTCACTCACCGAAGGCGATGTTATTACTATCTACAACTTGTTCATGGAAATCAGTTTCCCAGATCCAAGTGGTGATTGCCTGCGCCCAGTGGGAGAGCACAACCTTTACATGGGTATTAAAAAGGAACTCCAGCCAGATATGGTCGCAACTTTTACTTCAAGTACCAAAGTATGTCTCGGACACCCTTTTATTGTGGAAGCCGCAATAAGTCTTGGTGGGAAGTGTGTGAAGCCAGGTTTCTACATTTATCGGTTTGCAAATAAGATCCCACTACTTAACAAGGGAGAATTTGATGTCTTCACACAAACTGCTATCAATTTCAACTGGAATCGCTACAAAATTAATCCAGCGAAGCATATAATAGGAGTGTTTCCTAGTATAGTTGGTACAAAGATCCCTTTCAATTGGATGGGGAAGGAATATATTGAAGAGGTAGATGAAATTAAGTTTGCTGTTAAGGCTACTCTTAAAAAGTGCTGCATCCAACTAAAACCACTGCTAGCAAAGAAAGTCTCTGGTAGATCTAAACCAAAACAAACTCTATAAAGGAAAACCTCAATCAGATGTGAATTAGGTATATTGGTGATGATATGTGGCACGCATGTGAGTGACTTAAAGCGAAGAACAGACCCCAATGTCTAAAAATAGGTAGCTTGTAATACAATCCTTTGTTTTTGGCAACTAAGTTGGTAACCATTTAATTAATTTATCGTATTAATCGGAAACATGTAATATGATCTTTAGATTTTGAATTGCAGACTTTTCTATTGTAAAGATCGATCAATCGTGGGCGGGTTCATAACATTAAAGACCAACCATTGTGCTAAAAAATCTTGAATCAGTTCCTCATTCAAAATCACATCCAAATTGAATGAATTGCTTATTATAAAGTGTTTGTTTGCTTAAAAAGCAGCTACTCAAAACTCACTCATGTAAAATTAAAATAAGCAAATACTATTATTATCCCGACACGCACTAAAACATCCTCTGGGGATTTTTATTTATTTATATGGATTGTTTTGCTAAGAAAACGTGTTTTGAGCCAATCAGTTTTTTATGGATTTTAAAATGTGTTTTCAAAGTGCTTAGGCTGTCAAAGTGCATATGTACCCAAACACCCTCAAAGCTGAAAATAATGCAGAACTTTGGTGGCGATTTTGTCAAAGGATAAGTTACACTGTTTGCGATTTCTTATTATAAAGTGGTTTTTTCCTTATAAACAAGCAGTTCTGTACTTATTTAAAACTAAAATTTGTACAAAATTATATTTTATTCTCTCAATAACCTCTAGTTAAATTTTTTGATCTGAATCATCTGCTTACCGATTACTAAGTTAATGGTTTCTCTGAGCTTATCAGCGTTTTAAATGGTTTAAGAATGTGGAAAATGTGTTTTCAAAAAGTTTAAGATGTCAAAATACGTAAGTACCTAAATACCTCCGTAAGCTTAAGTGATGATTTGTTTAGAGGATGTGATGGGATTGCTTATTTTAACATGTTAACTAATCTGCATAAAGATAAGAAGGTAATGACCTGACCTTTTTTTTTCCTGTTGTAGACTAAAAATGCAAATAAGCTATTTTGTACTTTGTGTTTGTGACAGTTTAGTACCCTATTTTAGATGTCAGTAGTGTATACATGCTTTCTTTACCCAAGTTGCCAACTCTTTTCTGTTTTGGAATTTGAAATCTATAGGTGCTGGTTTTAAGTTGCTCACTGATAGGTTCTAGTTTGTGAGAAGCTAGTTAGGTTGGTATATTTACTCTTTTCTTTTGTGCATGTTTAAACTGAAGTAATACCGCGTGTGACCACCTTGCGATGTCCGTATTTTTGGGTTCCTTTTGAATCAGATGGTATCATGGTGTTCAAGTTTGTTAGTGGTTGTAGTTGATGTGAAAGAGATCGAGTGTACTTAGATCACTATCCATTTGTTTGCACAAATGCTCGCGTAGTATGTGCTTGCAACGTCACCTGCAAAACATGTTTCGCCACTTTGTAGAGCATTCTATTCCATAAAATCGTTTTGTTTGTATAGCGACCTATTAAACGCTAAATGAATATGCTTTTCCTTGTCTTTTTCAGTGATGGCTTAATTATCTACATCTGGAATTTTCATTTAATTGACCTAGTGTTTGTAAATCCTAAATTTTTTTATATGTTCAAGACTAGATTTATGGTTTCCTTTTAGATGCCATACACGTAGCATTTTAAATCTCAAAGTAGACAAACTGTTGGCCTCAACGTTGGATCTTTGTTGGTCTAACGTGGTCACAATATACCAAAGTACACAATATGCTTTAAAGAATTGCTTTGTATTAATCGAAATAATAATATGTCATCAAGTGTAAAGATTACAAATTCTAATCTATATATAATGAATGAAAAGGTGCGAATGAAAGGGTGTATTGGTTCGAATGGGTATAACTATTCGAATGGTTGTGTCTGTTAGTTTGTAACTGCCAAAAAGCAGTTATGACCCGAGTTGACTTTTTAAGTTGACTTTGACTTTCGGGTTTGACCTTCTAAAAATTTGAATTTAGGCCTAAAAATTTGAATTTTTGGTCAAAATTTTCAACGTGTTACCAAAATTTAAATCTCGCGTAAAAATTGAACGTTTAATCTCCTGCAGAAACTAAATTTTACTCAAATTTTCCCGCCAAAAACAAACTCACTATAGTTTTGGTTTTGGTTTTGATACTCGCAGATCAAGAAAACTCTTACTCGTAATACACACCTTACTCGCAATACTCACACCTTATTCGCAATTCTCACCTTACTCGCAACTCACACCTTACTCGCAATTTCCTTACTCGCAATTCCCTTATTCGCAATTCACCTTACTCGCAAGACCTTGGTGATACTCGCAAGAGTTGGATACTCGCAAGAGTCAGTGCCTTACTCGCAATTCGATAAGGCTTTTTAGGCTTACTCGCCAAAAGGTCTACTCGCAAGAATGATATTCGCTAAAACCCCAAAATAAACCTTATTCGCAAAACCCCAAAAACCTTATTCGCAATTTAACCCAAAAATGCTATTCGCCAAAACCCCAAAAATCCTATTCGCAAATACCCAATATAGCCTATTCGCTAAAACCCCATTGTTTTGTATTCGCAACTTTCTAAAACCCTCTAAACCCTACTGTGTGAAATTTTTTTACGTACCAAACAATAGAGAATGAAATGTTTAAAGGTTTTAAAAGGTAAGGAAGATGAAGGACACACAAAAAATGAAATCTAACGAGTATTAAACAAGGTTTAACGAGCCTAAAAACAAACCAAACAACCCAAAACACAACCAAAAACTAATCTATATCAACCTAAATCTATCCCTTGGCGATTGATACCACTTGTTGGACCTTGGATACAACCTAAATCACGACCTTCTTCATCAAATCTTAGAGAGAGAAAGAGAGATATAGAGAGAGAGAGATGGGAGGATCAAGTGTGTGTGAAATATTATTATGTGTTTATTCCAAATGATCAACCCCCTCACAAATGAGGTTATACAATACATTATATAGTGCATACAAGTCTAGGGCTTTTGATGTTACATGTTTNAAACAACACAACGTTTGAGAAAAGCATTACAACGTTTGGTTAAGTATTTATAGATGATTTTCGACCTGTGGAAATCATCACAACCTTTATTAAATCAAAGTCAAAGTTTCTTGTTTACTTTCTACCCATTTTACTGTTTTATCAAATCTATCATATACAAACATTCTGCATCACTATGAAACACTTCTTGAAATCACAAGTGTTGGCACCTTTATAATTGCATAAGTCTTGTATGGATAATAAACGAAAGCCAAAGGGCTGAAGTTGTACATTAGATAGTTAATAACCGTTTTATAGTTATGGCGGTTATAGAAGTTAGTTAGCTATTAGTTACAGAATTCGGTTACAAACCGAAGGGTCATGATGGTTCACTCGCAACCTTTCATACTCTATAAATACTTCAGTACATGCAATCTGTAAAGTAGTTTGTCTCTTTTGTACAATGTAACCTACTGTTATGTTGTTAATCTAATGAATCAATTCCTTGTCAAATCTTGTGCTTATGTCTGAATTCGATTACGAAAATAAACCTGTGAAAACGATTCTACAAGAAAGACTCAGTTGCATTCCCAACTAAAACCCACATGAATTAAAGACGGGTAAATTTAATTGCAGGTAATGCTTATCTAGCTATTTGTGGATTGTGATATGCGAGCAACTTAACCTTTGGCATATGTATAAAAATTGGTGGGTCGTAATTATTACCCAGAATCAATGACTTATTTTAATGGGCGGACACGGTTAATCGTTCTGAGTCTCAAAAAGTTTGTTTTGAGGCAATCATTCAGACTACACGATGGGTGATATAGAGGTTCTGAACCAAGTTGGGCTTTGATCCACTATGTACCTCCAGGAAAGAAATCCTCGTGAAAATATTAAGGCACTTTCCCACTGTTGCATTTCACATAGAAACATGGAGACTAAATTCCATATCGTTGAATGGATCAATAATCCAAGAAAAAAAAAGATCCTTTAGATTAATTACAGGGCAAATGATTAAAAAAAATTATCATACTTGACACCATTTATTTTTCTAGGTAGCGAACAATTTTTTTTTTACTTTTACGGGTACTTTTCTTTCAAATTTATCCATTTTAGGGTATTTTGCGACATTTTTTTGACATTTTTGCCCCTTTCAGCTAATAGAAATTTTGTTTTTTCGAATGGCAAAAATGTCAAAAAATGTCGCAAAGTACCTCAAAAAGGATGAATTCGAAGAAAAAAAAGTACCCTTTTAAGCAAAAAAATTTGTTCGCTACCCAGAAAAACAAATGTTGTCAAGTATAATACTTTTTCTAATCATTTGCCCTTAATTATATTATGAAATTCTCTCTTTTTTCCCCTAGATTCTCGTTTAGGCCTTCTAATGAAATCAGCAGTTTAAAATGACATGCCTAGCTATTTAAAGTCTAAATTAAGGAATCACTTATACACAAAACCTCATACATAGAAGTCACACATATGTTCTGGATGCGTACTAATGATAAAAACGATGCGCAAATTCATCAACACCTCATCTTTAAGTTATTAAGTCTTTACTAGTCATTATATTCACCACCAAAACTATTTATCAATAGTGCCAAAAAATTAGTTAACTGCATAATTAGGATAATGAGTTGGAAAAACTCCATAGAAAAGTGCAGCATTGCTGTATTGCTAGACACTTAGACTAACGATAGAAAATACAGCATTGCTTTCATGCAATACTATAAATAGAAATGTTTTTCATGACAACCTAAAAGATTCTATAATTAGTCCAAGGTAGAAGCAATCACTTTTGAAAGTTGTGCTACACTCACAGTGGTTCCGGTAGAAACTCCAACGAAAGCCGCAACCTACTGTCACCGCCATGGATCAACCACCGCCTTATCATCCTAAATGGCGGAACATAGTAAAGACGGAAGAGTTTGCTTTCCCGATACCACGAGATATTGTATATTATTAGGCATAAGTTTAGGCGTGACAATAATATCTCATACTCATCACTAAGAAACTATAACTACTCAGCTATAAAACTTACTTACTACAAGTTTGTCGCATATAATGTTTGCTTTGTTACAAAAAAATTGTAGAAGTTCCGTCACTTCAGATCTAATCATATCGTTTGCAGCTTTATATAACCAACATGAACCCACTTGAAGTAATCAAACGCCTATCAATGTCTATCACCATCTTCTTACTTTTCCTACTC
>LBNU01012783.1:174878-221049 GCA_014162995.1 Artemisia annua | reverse complement strand
AATTCTCCTCCACGATCAGTTCTAAACATCTTTAATGGTGTCATTAACTCCTTTTCTATTGTGTTCTTGTATTCCTTGAAAGTATCAAATGCTTGATCTTTCGTTTCTAGGAAATACGCCCACATGTATCTTGAATAATCATCGACTAACAAGAATACATATTTCTTTCCAGATGGTGTTGGTGGTGTGATTGGTCCACATAAATCTCCGTATATTAAGGCTAAGGGTGATGTTGATCTGGTTTTGGCTTTCTTTGGAAATGGTGCTCTACTATGTTTACCAACTAAACAAACATCACAGATTTGTGTTGTAGGTTTAATTGAAGGTATGCCTTGAACTAACTCCCTTTGAGTCATAGATTTTAATGATTCAAAGCTGAGATGTCCTAGTCTTGCGTGCCATAACCAAGTGCTATCCTTTAAGTTTGCTAATAAGCAAACAGGTGTGCCTATTCTCAGACTTGCTTTGTATAGACGATTTCTTTGTCTAGGTACTTTTATGAAGAGTTTGTCGTCCATGTCATAAAGTCGTAGTTCATTATCTTCCATTACAACTTTACAACCTATTTCGGTGAATTGACAAGGCTCAATAAATTGCTTTTTAGGCTTGGGATGTAATAGATGTGTGAAATGATTCTTTGTTTCTCGTCATCACATTCTATTAAGATTGACCCTTTGCCTTTGATCTCTATGTGTGATCCATCTCCGAATTTCACTTTTCCACTAACTTTCTCATCTAATTCCTTGAAGTGTTCTCTCACTCCGGTCATATGGTTACTAGCTCCTTTGTCTAAATACCATAGACTATCTAAATTTGTCTCTTGTGTTTCTACTTCTTCGTGTAGTGAGACATTTTGGTCTTCAACTTCTTTTACAAGTGGATCTTCTAAAATTGCCATTAATAAGGTAGGTTCTAAGTCCTCCTCGACAAGATTAGATTGCATGTTAGTGTTTGTCTTGGCATAACACTTATTTGCAAGATGTCCTTTCTTGTTGCATTTGTAACAAGTTACATTGCTAAGATCATAATTTGATCCTTTGAAGTTGTTATGAGGTTTTTCACCTTCTTTCTTTTCTCCTCTAAATTTCTCGTGGTTTTTATTGTGTGAGAATTTATTTCTCCCATTACCACGACCTCTAAAATGTTTTCCTCTACCATCATGTCGTGTGAACATCAATTTTTCTTGATTGTTCTCCTGTTTCCCTTTCTTAAACTTAATCCTTTCTTCATAGGTCTTAAGTCTACCAATTGCTTCTTCAAATGTCATAGTGTTTAGATCGGAATATTGTTCTATAGATGCTACTATTTGCAAATACCTATCGGGTACAACATTTAGTAATTTTCTCACTAAATTTTGGTCTTTTCTTTCATGTCCTAGACTAGCGGCTTTATTTACAAGAGTTGTTAGTTTTCCTGTAAAGGTATCGATGGTTTCATCTTCCCTCATGTGTAACAATTCAAGTTCAGATCTTAGTGTTTGAAGTCTGGCTTGTTGTACTTTTTCTTCGCCTAAGTGTCTAGCCTTTAAAGCCTCCCATATTGCTTTTGGGGTTTTATGCTTTGTTATTTGAAGTAATTGATCTTCGGGTAAGGATTGGTAAAGGTATGCAATAGCAGTTTTCTCCTTTTTCTTATCGGGTTGTGTTGAGTCCAATGGCTCTATCGTTTCCCATAACCCATTTGCTTCTAGAATAATTTGCATTCGAATTGCCCATAGTGAGTAATTCGCGGGTTTTAACATCGGGCATTGGAATTGAGGGGTAGTGTTAGATATACTAGCCTCCTTCTTTTCGTTGTCTCCACCGTTTTTAGTCATTTTTAATATTTAATGACAAAGTAATCTCCTAAAATTCTAACAAGGGATGTGTTAAGAATATAGTGCGCGCTTTTAATATTTTGTGTCTAATGTGACGATCAAAACCTATAGGATTAGTTAAATACTATCCTCGGAGATTATAAATTCAAATTGAATATACCTAAGGTTAATTACTCCTTAAAAGTTATTCCTAAATATAATAAGTAGTGTGTTTTCACTAGGTTATTATAAAATAAAATGATAAGTTACTAAGTAGTATTTTAAAGTACTTATAAAAAAAAATTATACTACCAATAAGTATAAAAAATATAAGGGTGGATTCGTAAAATTCGAAACCTGGGGGGGTTGAAATACACCCGGTGTCCCTTTTTTATGTTTACGGTGTGCCCTAGGCGTTATATTGTGCGCCTCTTTCTTTCTTCGTTATCTCTTTAAGAGATAAAGTCGTCTCTCCTTTTTGGGTGAGACCGTTCCACTGCTATGTTCTTGGTGGTTTGACCGTCGGTTGTTTTGACTTTGGTTAACCGCCTTCTTCACGGGTATTGGGTGTGCTCGTTTATTCGAGCGCCGTTAATCCTTTTGAGGATTTGTTCCTCCGTGAAAAGTGAATCAGGTTATGATTCAAGTAAATCCGGAAAAGGGTTTTGATTCTTATAGATACAACAGGTGTGTTTGTTCCTTTTGAATCTTTTAATGTTTCCCTTTTCTTTGATGACCCTTGTGTTATTCGATGGTATGGGGTCTTGTTGTTCTGAATCGTTTAAGTTTTTTTTAGTTCCCTGGTTCTTTGTTTTACTCTCGGTAAAAAGAAAAATTTTGCAATATATTTGAAAAATTGCCTTTTCTTTGTTGCCGGTAATTAAATTACGAGGCGACTTCGAATTAAGGGTGGTTTTTCTGAATTACAAGATGATTGATATATATGATTGTGGTTCGAATTAAAGTTTTGCAAAAAAAATTTACCGATTGTTTCCTGGGAATTGTTCTTCGATTCAGGGCAAGAATTAGGACCCTTGGTATATGATGATTTGGATAGATATTCCAAACTCGCTCTAATACCAATTGTTGGCCTCAACGTTGGATTTTTGTTGGTCTAACGTGGTCACAATATACCAAAGTACACAATATGCTTTAAAGAATTGCTTTGTATTAATCGAAATAATAATATGTCATCAAGTGTAAAGATTACAGATTCTAATCTATATATAATGAATGAAAAGGTGCGAATGAAAGGGTGTATTGGTTCGAATGGGTATAACCATTCGAATGGTTGTGTCTGTTAGTTTGTAACTGCCAAAAAGCAGTTATGACCCGAGTTGACTTTTTAAGTTGACTTTGACTTTCGGGTTTGACCTTCTAAATGGATTGGATTCGGGTAGATTGAGATTAACCCAATACAAACATCATGCTCTATTTTCAGAAGTTTAAAGGTAAAAATGCTGTTATCTGGCTTGATCTGAATACAATATGTGCAGTACATGATTTTTTGAGGATCAATTTGCTTTGACCTAGTGTTGACAAAACTGCTTTGACTTTTGTTATTGTGCTCGCATCAATCTGTATCCTAGCTGTGTGTTAACATTAAGAATAATTTCATTTAACTAATCCGACTCATCAAAATTTGATGGACTTTAACATGAAGACATGTTTTTCATTCCATCATGTAGATCAGGATTTGCTATTTCGTCCTCATTTTACATTTTCACTTATCAAACAATAGCAATGTTCAAGATTCCAAATGTCAAATAGACAGCTTTCCTAACTTTATAGTACAAAATTTTACAAAAATGTGGAGAAAACTTCGTGATAGTGAATACAGATAGAATAAATTAGTGTGAGGTTTGACGTTAGAAACCAAAGTGCAGGTTTTATTATTTTCTGTAGGCAGTTATTGTTTTCATAAGGTCAACCCAGAGACATTATCCTGTAGTGTTATATTATTTTTCTTACACATCAGTACAATAAGGTGAATATAAATTATCTACCTAAATAAACATATGTATGCTAATTTAATCATAGTTCATACAGGAAAAAGAATCTTATAGTAAATCACATCCTATGGAATCATCAACTAACTTTTGACTTAAAGAAGTCAACACTAAGTATGTGTATATATATACTCATATGATAAGGCATTAGTTTTGAGTTAAAGGAGTTTAATTAGTAAACAAACATGGAAATTGCAGGTCCATCACCAATTGTTCCGTTTCTGATAGTGAATGCTCTTGCCCTCATAATATTCAGTCCTATGGTACAAAACTTGGTCATGATTCCTGTTCTATTAATACTAGTCATATACTTCTTTTCTTCATTCTTTTCTACTCAGAATACTTCTGCGGTTTCATATCCGTACCAAAGTGTATCTAGCCTTGAGTGTGAGGGATATCAGTACCAAAGGGGATCTAACCATGAGGGTGAGGGGGGTATGGGATTTGGAGCTTTTCTTTTGATAATGATATTCCTTATTCTCAGCCGAGTCTTATGAAGTTGTCATTACCTGCTATGGTTATAGTTTGATAAAGGGTGCTGCATATTAAAGCCAATTGAGGATGTGACATGCATAAGAGTGTTTGGTTTTTTTCAATGCGTGTATGTGTAATAATGAGATGATCAATGTTTCTGCTTGTAACTCAATTTGTTTTAGCCAAACAGTCTATTTATAAATACTCATATGTTTGATATGAACAATTAAGATTATGCGTACAAACACTGGCATATATGATCTGGCTCTATTTATAAATAATTTCTTGGTTCTTTATGTATTTTAGGTTCTGGCTAATTTGGTGTTCTTTGATATAGCTGGTTGTATGTTCTTAAATAACATTCAAATGTCAATGTTTATAATGTTGACATAATGCAAACTGATCACCAGTATACATCAAGACTAAATTGGTCACAGGAACATGGATTTTAGCAAAAAAGTGTGTTAGTTATGCAATATGTGACCAAGAATTGAAGTTCAACTAATTGTACCTTCATTCGCTATGTTCAGCGGTTAAAGATTCAACATCATTTAGATTATGCTTATCAATCCTGTTTTCATCATATTATCCGTAGAAAAGGTTCATTTTCTTGGTTAAATAGTACTTACCTTTGTGTCCAGAAAATCAACAAAGTTGGTGTGTTTGGTTGGTCCCCAAATTTAGTTATTTCCCAACAATACATGAACAAGTTGACTAATTTAGGTGATAGGATAATCTACAGATCAACAACCAACCAAACACACACTCATATATACACTGTGTTCGTTTCATGAGTATGCATATATGCTGGTTGGACATATCAAAAAGAATTCTCTATTGGTGTTCTACTCGCCATACAAAAATGAGAGTTGGAGGACCATCTCCACTGGTACCTTCGTTGTTTGTGTGTGTTCTTGGGCTTGTCATATTTAGCTCCGCTCTAGAGAACTTATGGGAAACTATTTCTTCCTTTGTTATAGGGGAAGAGGTGATTTTGTTTCTTCCTATCTTATTGTTGCTGCTCATATTGATCTCTACTTTTCTTCCGACACGCTACAATTCCTATTCTTATGATATGAATATATCATATATGATTTTTTCGGCAACGAAAAAAAAGTGAAAAAAAACGATTTTTGTCGAAAGTATATCAAAGTGCCCGTCTATAGAAAGATAATTAAATGCTCGTCGCGATGGTGTAATTATTTTCGCTTAACGATTAACGGTTTAAGAGATATTTAAATTATAAAAAATGAGTGAAATATTAAAATGTTTTTAATCTTAACAATTGATTTCTTTTTAGATGGATGGTGGCGATAAGTCCTTGTGTAAGAAAAGTTTGAGATTTAATATAAATCTCCTATTACCTAAATGTCAAATATTATAAACCGACTCAAATAAAGAAACATACAACAAAGTANTTTTTTTTTTATTTTTTAGTAATTAAACAACTTTTTGTGTTTCCATATAAATGTACTTTTATCATTATATATATCATATAACTAAAATATCACACAACCCTAAGACCAAATTTTGTTCTCTCACACCCAACTATTTTATTGTTCTAATGAACCTTCCTCTTATGTAGTTAGTCAAAAAGAAAAGTATATCAAATTTACCCGAATCTACTTTTTTCTTTCATAATCTTATTTTCCTCCCATGTCTATTACTCCGTAATCTTTTATATAATAAAAGAATTACATCATTTCGGAGTGTTTTTAAAAATCCCTTCTTATTGAAAAAAAATTAGACCAATAGGAAAGCTCGATTGTGACACATAGGCGAAATCGAGTAATATGATTGGCCAATAAAAAGTCAAAATTGAATTGATTTTGGTCAAACTTTAATAAATTTGGTAGAGGATTTGATTGAGAAAAAAAACACATAAAAATAGAGGTGTCAAATTTATGAAAATAAAAACTTAATAAAAGAGGGGGTAATTAATAAAACATTGGTGGTTGAATTTTAAATATATTATATAGAGTTAAGTGTAAAATTATAAATCTCCATGTTTTTTATAACTTTAGATAATAAACAAATAACCCCTTACACTTTATACCCCTACACTTTATAATATGAACTTTGTTTACAATTACATGAGTATTATTATTTGTTTGAGACTTCAACCCATTAAACTTACAAAATTTTATAAATGTACGAATTAGTTTTAATATACGTTAAATACTTTTAAAATAAATATTAGTTTTAAACTTTCATCTATTAAAATATCTTTTTACTATGTACGTTAAATATAAATAAAAACTCATGTTATCCTATTTAAAAGTTTAATCTATAAGTACACGGGTTTGAATATTAAATACAGTTAAATTTTTATTAACGGTAATATAAATATCAAATGTTAAGAACGAGTTACTATGATATGAAAATAAATATACGCGATTGTACTCATAACAAATCATGTAATTATTATTTAAAGTTTATATACGGATATCCGGAAAAATATTTTTAAAAAACTTTACGAAGTATATTTTAACTTCATCAACGCTCATTATTTGCTACTAAACTCTTTATACAACATGATATCAATAGTTATAGTTAAACAACAACATCAACCTCAACATTAACATCTATGTCAGCTAAACAAAGTTAAATATTTCATCTAGGGGTGAGCAAAACCGCCCGAGTCCCGACATAAACCGATATTCCCGAAACCGAATAATAGCTTCTCGGATCGGGAGTCCGGATGAATTTTTAGCATTTTCGGGATTCGGGACGGGTCGGGACGGGCCAAAAACTGACAAAATACAAGCAAAAACCGACTACTTTCGGGTTGGTATTCGGCTTACGATTTAGGTGACGTTCGGGATCAGGATAAGTCGGGTCGGGTTGAGATCCGGCCCGATGCTCAGCCCTACTTTCATCCAATAAAAATTTTACAAAATATTAATTGATTGCATACTTATTAGTTGTATTTATATCACAATTTTTCATGGGTAAATTTTTATATGTCTATATAGTAAACAAAAATTTTAGAATAAATTTGATTTATGTGTAAACCCATGTGATCAAAGAACCTTTGACCCAATAACATTATAATAAGACACGCTCAAGAATCCAATACAAGGTTGATGCCACGATAATATTCACAATTTCTGCTAACTATTTTTCTTACTTTCGCACATGTTGATGCTTTAACTTTTTAAAATATACATATAATTTTCTGTTTTAAACGATAATACTATATAATTAAATTTTTCTAGAAAAACCCCGTGCGTGCACGGGTATTATAACTAGTAAAAAGGAAATATAGTATTTTTTTTCAAATGACCAAGTCAAAAATGATTGTTAACACCAATACCATAACCTTTCCATTGGTATGTTTTTGTTCAAGTTAAAAAAAGTAGAAGCATAAAATTTCAAACTCTTTGTGCTAGTTGTTGTGTACCCAAATCTTTGACTTCCAACTAAGTGCTACATGGCCGAATGATTACAAAAAGTTACTGAATTTTAGGCCAGCTGACCTCAAAAACAAGAATCACACCTCATACTTTTTTATAGCACAAGTTGCATTGGAATCATGTACTATATTTATTTTCCTACACATCTCGCAGTCAACTGAACTACATATCAGAAACCTCTATGACTCTACATTCTTCCATTCCTACTCTTCTATACTAATAACAAACATATGTGTTGAAAACAACCACTGTTTTACTTATAGCTGAGATGGAGGTGAAGCTATATTATTGTCTCGTCGTGGTGCTATATTTGTTCACGGTTGCGCGTTTCAGTTATGCAAGCAGAAGTCATTTTTCGGGTTCTTGGAAGAACGTTGAGGTTCTAAAGCATCTGAATCGTTTGAATAAACATGCAATTCAAACCATCGAGGTTTGTTATCCCTCTTTTTGTTCCTTTGTAATTCATCTTTGGTCTGCTCATATCTTCGCGTAATAGATTTCATACACTAAACTGTTGATTAATATGTGTACAGAGTCCAGATGGTGATATAATTGATTGTGTTCAAATTTCACATCAACCGGCGTTTGATCATCCGTTTCTCAAAAACCACACCATTCAGGTACATTTTCCACGCTCTAGCTCTATATATATGTACTATGTGACTCTTGAATAAAAATGATGTTTTAATTCGTGGATAACAATAGATGAAGCCAAGTTATCATCCAAATTTGATAAATGATGAGAAGATCAAAGTTTCAACCATGACCAAAACTCTGAAAGATGTATCATCATCAAGGCAGGAAGTAATTAGTCAATTGTGGCATTCAAACGGAAAATGCGCAAAAGGGACAATCCCGATAAGAAGAACAAAGAAAGAAGATATACTCAGAGCTAGTTCCGTTAAAAGATATGGTAAGAAGAAGAGTTTCTCTAGTGTTGCTCTACCAAGCTCCATTGATCCGGACCACATTGATCCGAATGGCCATCAGGTATGTCTATCAGCCTTGCACATCATTAACGAATGTAATTCATTTTTCTTATTTTATAAATTGCTGATATTTTTGGAGTTAATATAGCATGCAATTGCGTATACAAAAGGACAATTTTACGGAGCAAAAGCAACTATGAATGTTTGGAACCCGAATATACAACAGTCTAACGAATTCAGTTTGTCTCAAATTTGGATATTGGGAGGCTCTTTTGCTTCAGATCTCAATAGCATCGAAGCTGGTTGGCAGGTTGTCGATTCATCCTTCATCTTATTCTCGTATCAATAAATAAAAATTAAGATATTAATAACGACCATCTTATAACATAAAAAGCTTTTTACTATCTTTGAAAACAGGTTAGCCCGGACTTGTATGGGGATAACAACACAAGACTCTTCACCTACTGGACTGTAAGTTTATGTGTATTTATTTTGATATGTGTAAATTTTTATGAAATTCAGAATAGTATTAATCACATAGGATTCTAGTAATTGGTTATATTAAAGGGTATATCGATCATATGATTTTATAATATTTTGGGCAGAGTGATGCATATCAAGCAACAGGTTGTTACAACCTTTTGTGCTCAGGATTTATTCAAATCAACAATGAGATTGCAATAGGAGGCAGCATATCTCCTATTTCACAGTTTCATGGTTCACAATATGATATCACTATACTTATCTGGAAGGTATCTTTTCGAAATACCTCATCATGTAGCTTTATATAATTTAAGTTGTTATATATCCTTATAATTAAACAAGATTTATATAACCATCCTTTACTAAAATTAGTTTAACATAGGATCTTAAATATATTCATTTACATGGAAATTTCAGAGGGAATCTCTGGCATTTGTTCCTCTTGTCAGGAATTTTTGTTTTTGATTCTGTATTTAAGCATACATACTTGTTTTTTCTTCAACTGACAATATTGTTTAATCTTGAACTAACAAATATGTAATTCTGGAGTCATACACATGTGTGTCTTATTATATTCTTACATGTATCAATAAACAATGATAAAAGTTATATTATTCAACAAAAACAGATCCAAGACAACAGTATTAGCTAGCATTTTAGTTATATAATCAAAACGACGACGTGCTGACAATTTTTAATCAAAGATGACAAGCATATCTCATATACCTTCATTTAACATTTAACATAGATAATACATGAAGGTTTTATAATGGCCTTATGTTCATGTGTAGAATTATCGGTGAACAAGGCACAAATTGTGCCAGCACTGTGTTTAATTATATATCATTTTCGTGGATAGGATCCAGGGGACGGGAACTGGTGGATGCAGTTTGGGAATGGAAAAGTTTTAGGATATTGGCCATCCACATTGTTTTCAAACCTTCGAGAGAGCGCATCATTGATAGAGTGGGGTGGGGAGGTCGTGAACACAGCCTCAGACGGGCAGCACACGACTACACAAATGGGCAGCGGTCAGTTCCCTCAAGAAGGGTTTAGTAAAGCAAGTTATTTCAGAAATATTGAAATAGTGGATGATTCCAACAATCTAAGGGATCCTAAAGACATGAACACCTTCACTGAGCAACCCAATTGCTATGATATTCAAACGGGCAACAATGGTAATTGGGGTAACCACTTTTACTATGGTGGACCTGGTCGAAACCAAAACTGCCAATGAAAAGATGGATCCAGGGGCGAGTTTAGTAACATAACGTACGTTTGGAAAAAGTGTTACCAAATGTTATTGTGTTTTTTAGATACTTTATACTCAATGCCATGTTGCATGCTATGAAAGTTTTTGGTTTCTGTGTTGAGACTTTTTATTTATTTATTTATTTAGTTATTTATTTTTTTTATAAATATCTGACTCCACATCTCCACAAAGCATAATCGGACTTATCTGTTTTTACTATATTTTTTTTTTTATTTTTTTTTTATTTTTATTTTTTTTGTGATAATATGTTGTATATTAAGAGGGTTGGATTTAAAATGGATTACGTTTTGGCTTACTAGGTGGGTACATTTTGACATTCTTCATTGCATGGTATCAATTTAGTACTAGATATTAAGATTAATGCATATTTAATTAGAGTGTCTGGTACAGTTTTTGTTGTGGTTTATGTTTTTTGTATTCCCATTTGAAGTATTATATATGTGATTTATATCTAAGTTTTCGAAGCATAACCAAATATATTATTTGGTTATATATATAATGTATTATATATCCTAACTTTATTTCCTTACCTCAAGCCCTAGTTATCTGATCAGCTTCGTATACACTACGCCATTCATGCAATTAAACCGAGAAAAAAAAAAAAAAAAAAAAAAAAAAAGAAAACAAGACTGTTATGAAACAACTCTGTACTCAAACCAAATGTAATTATTAAGATTTTTACGTTTTCTTCTAACACGATATCAATGAAACATAGACTCGTTCCAGCGATGATCTCAATTTTAATTTATTTTATATTATTCATATATATATATAATTATTCCATATTATTCTATATATTTATTTTTTTTATTATATTATTTATATAACAATATCTTTATATATATATCTTTTTTATATAATCTATATCTTTCTCTTATTTTTATTATTTTTATTATATTATATATATTATATTTATATATATATATTATATATATATTATTAATATTTATATTTATATATTATATATTAATAATTTATTTTATTAATTCTTGTTTATTATATTATTATTATATTATTTTTATTTTTTTTTATATGATATCGGTCAAAAGTATGGAAGAAAAGCAAGAGACTTTAAAGAAGATAGGGTAAATCTAGAATAGTCTGTCTCAGAGCTTAAACAAAAATTTTGAAAACGAGAAACATAAATTGCTCCAAATCTAACAAACCCGAAACAAAAAAAAAAAAAAAAAAAAAAAAATCCTTAATTAATGTAACTAGAGCAAGAATTCAAAACCTCATTAGTTCAACATTGTTTACTAATTCATCATATATGGATCTCTTTCGTTCAGTAGTTATTCAAGTAACTAATTCTTTTATTTTAATTTTAATCTTCATTCTAACGAAAGAAAAAGAACAATGTTATTGCCTGAAGGTTGTTGTAACATTTTTTTAAATCTACAAAGTTTATATAATACTTATTAAGGGACATAATTTATGTTTGATCTTATAATAATTTTGTATAAATATCAGCTAAAGTATGAAAATAGAGGTCGCCCAAGTATCGGTAATGGGAACCAGAGCTCGAGCCGGAAGTGCTGGAGAATAGTTTAATGAATTGTATTTTCTTATTGATAAATCTGGCTATACGTAAACATTGGAAAAGTTGAAATAAAGACATTAATATTACATAAATATATATATGATATGCTCCAGTACACAAACGACTCATTGCATGTTGATCCCAAATGAATAGGGCAACACACTTATTATATAATTATAAAATCAGCATAAATACTGAAAACTATAGATTTACTAGCTCAAACACAAGACCCAACCAACTATTGCTCCTTATGCATGATCATAGAAGCAACTCCCATTCATTATCTCCCACGATTTAAGTGATTCTGCAAAAATATACACAGTACTAATTAGTTAAAACATCAAATTTCGATAATGTTTTTCCAATATATAACACATTTTTTGACTATTAATAACATATATATGTATAGCGACGTTTTAAATGTGGACGTACTTTTGGACCTTTTGTAGTCTAGCTTAGTATATGAAACCAACAATATTAGTGGCTAACTTGCAACAATAGGCCACGAGAATTGTTAATGATGTTTAACTTTTTCATACCACATAATTTGATTGAAGTAAGATATATTAATATAGAGTGAGTAATATTATTATTGATAGACGGTATTTATTTTTTCTTCTCTAGTTTGCTAAGAGGAGGTAAACGATAATTCTATTTCACACGAGCATTAAAGCTTGATTAAACTGATCCATAGCTTAGTAAGTTAATTTACATCAAATGTTGTTGAAATCTCTTGGTACATTGAGCATATAGCCGTCAATGACAAGTGACACATTCGATCCATTGATGTGTTATTATTTTGCAGTAGTCTATTTTTTCCAATAAAGAGATTACAGTAACTTACTTGGTGCAGTCAACGTTGGGTGAGATGGTAAAGCCCAAACTAATACCACAATTTCCAGGAAGTGATTTAGCTAGCGAAGGATTGGCGTTTAGGCTTTTGGAAGCCGATTTTAGGCAACCACAAGCAGTTTGTCTATCAGCAGTTGTACTAGCAGCTGCCGCAAGAGCCTTAGCGCCAGTGCAACAAGCAGATGGAGGCATCCCACTCCCACTCTTTAGGTAACTCACGCAAGGAGATACATCTTTAATAACCGTGCTGCATGAAATCGCACCATGGGAGGAAGGTACAAACAAGAGAATTAGTGACACAACTATGATCGCTAACAATGCTGTTACTGAGGAACCCTTCATATTGAAATTATGTATATATGTTATAACTTAAGTTTGTAGCCTTAGTTTTGATCCTTGGAGCTGATTAGTGGTACTTTTTATAGGATGATTTGAAGTAGATGGTCACTATAGAAGATATATATTTTATGTGTTTGGTAAATTAATTAGTGATTGAGTGCAAGTAAAATGGAAAAGTTTTTCCAAACTCTTGGGTGTCTTATTTATGCTTATAAATAACATAAAAATAAAAATAATAGAAAATTGTATCCAAGTCAATGGATGAATACCTTTTTCAAATTACGTGTGTATATGTATACTATACGAGTATCCGTGCATAACAACGGGATTTTCTAATAACAGATAGTTTCAGTGATGAATTAAAGTTTATGAGTTATAAACGAAAAATAAGAGTAAAAGTTTAAGAACTTGGGGATACATAATGTTTTTAAACCTGGTTCGACCAGGGTGGTTCAACAGGTTGAACTGTTCCGATCGAAAAACAGGTCAATATAAACCGGGTCAACCCATCAGGTTTGAAGCGTCCCGGATAACCCGGTTTTCGATGTGTATTAATAGTTTCCATTTGAAACATATGTGTATTAATAGTTGAAATTGCTCATAATTAATTGTTTTCTTTTGAAACATATGTGTATTAATAGTTGAAATTGCTTATAATTAATTATTTCAACATTTTCTTTTAACGTTTCTACATTCACTTTCTTGACTTTTCATTTTTCATTTTAAAAACCATTTTTGTTTTATAAATAGTATGGATACACTTTGACAAAAAATGCCTGAAAATTCACAGTAAGTGTACGTAGTGACAGACCCATGATCATTAAAAACTAAGGTCGTGCCTTTTAATAAAACGAAACAAGATTAGTGGCACAAAGTTTATGTATAGATATGATGCATTTCAGGATAATCGATAATTTTCACGATATTTTACATTATACAGGAAAAAATTATGTGGTTCACAGAAACCTGCGAGAAGTTAAGTTATGAATTACTCTATAAACCGAACGCAAGAAGGTAAAACCCATAGTTAGACTATCTACTAATCTTCATAATATCTACGTAGACTACTACCCTTTAAAATAATCTAGCTGCTTAGATTTCATCCAGAAAATACTGTTATTCATAACAAGTTTTGAACTAGCTAGTATCTTTTCTATTACGAGTAATACTTAGGTCTTAGGATTATCCAGCTATTACTTTTGCATTTGAAAACAGCAACGTACGTGTTTAAAAAAATATGGATGGTTCTGGACTTCTGGTATATCATTGAACTAGGGGAAATTAAATAAGATTTAACGTTAACTTGTAAAGGAAGGTTTACAACTCATGCATGTTAACATACCCCACGAATGGATTTCCCAACAACTTATCGTACTCTACTAATGATACACGTTCATTCATTGTTCAAGTTATTAGATGAGAGTTAATTTCAAAAACTTTGGTTTTCTGACTTGATTAAAGTATCTAAATATGTATTTTGGTTGTTCACTAGTAGTTTTCATGCATAGAGAACTTGGTCAAGATATCAACATTATATCTTTGTCTAATGACTCCTATGATAATTAATGAATGCCTAACTCGTATGCCTAATACTATGTCCAACATATTTGTTAGCATCCTATTTTGGACAACAGTGAGACAACTTTTTCACAAACCAATAATTTATTGCCACGTCTATTAGGCAGACAATTAATCACATATTTTAGGCATGCCAATCATTTTCCTTAATTGAGACAACTTGAGGGATGAGTTCACACATGGTAATGGGTTTGGAGGTACGGAGTGTACACCCATTTGGTCCATGAACACCCTGACTCAATTGTGGTTATACTAGTAGACTCTACTTCTAGACTCTGCTGCTAGACTCTACTGCTCTGCTGCTAGACTCTACTTCTAGACTCTGCTGCTAGACTCTACTGCTCTGCTGCTAGACTCTACTGCTGACTCTGCTGCTGACTCTGCTGCTGATTCAAAGTACTGCTCGTTTTAACCACTGATTCCTACTATTATGGAAAGTATTATGTTATAATTAATGGGCCGTTAATTATACATAATTCCATGGGCTAGGGTTTGAGTATTCTCTATTATAAATAGAGGTCATAACACATCTGCATGAATACGATCAACATAAACCATAAACACTTGAATACGCTTCTGTTCTTGATTTGTGCCTAAAACAAGAACATCACTTGGTCTTATCCCATAGAGATATTCGTGTAACCCAGGCATAGGGTCGAATAGTTTCTATTGGAAAGTGATACCACGATTTCAAGTGTATATCCGGTACTCATTGATTATCTTAACCCTAATCTGGAACACAGAAACACACCTAATAACTAACAAATGGCTCCACAATTAATCACTTTATCTTAACTCTTAAGACTTCATTTAACGGATTAGCTAGACGGAGGGCTTAAGTAGACCTTAATTTCGAAGAAGAGATGAATTATCAAGTTAATTTCAGGACCCCGATTAGCTAATTACATGAACCATAGATATGGAGATAAGCTAAAATAAATAAATAAATAAAATCTGGACACCCTATTTAGGGTTAGGAACCGAAAACCTAAACTGAACTGAACCGAAATAAAATGGATCCAAATTTGTAAATGGGTTTTCGGATGAAAACGATCTACACCGTAATAAATATACTTAAGAGATACAAACTAGCAAAAGAAAATAAGATTTACGAACTTAAAAACCTTTAAATGTGTGCTAGAAAAGGATTTTAATGATTATTTTAGTTATATAAATATATAGAAAAAATAAGCTATATGAATTTGGTTTTCAGTTTAGCAGATGTTTTGCGGAAACCGCAAAACAAAACCAGAAACTGAATATATTTAAGCATATATTATAATTACTAGCAGGGTCCCCGCGCGTTGCAGCTGCGGGGTACCCTGAAATAAAATTTTCTAGTGAATCATGTATTTTAGCTTATTATGTTCTTTTTGACAATAAATTTACGGATATCAAAATTTTCGTTTAGCTCGTGTCCGTTCGGGCTCGAGCCCGTTTGGCCCGTGCCCGTTCGGGCTCGAGCCCATTTGGCCCGTTGCTCGTTCGGGCTTGAATATTTGTATAATGTGCTTTATTATTTGTATTAGTGACATTTAATGCGTGAATTGTGTTTAAGTTGGTTGTACAATATGCTTGATAATTTGTATTTCTTGTGTAGGGGGTGTTTTAACAAGTGTATTAATTGTATTTATTGACCAGTTAATATGTACATAATGTTTTATTTATTATTTAATGTTAGTATTAATTGTATGTTAGAATTAAATATGAGGGGAACTTCTATAAGTAGTATGATATTAAATGTCTAATTGTGTTGAATCACTTGTACTTTTAGCATTAAAATGTGTAAGGCTTAATTTTAAGTATTCTAATAATAGTAGGCCTTTGTGCATTATAAGATAGTTAGTTATACATCATTTAAAATATATACTCCTATAATTTAATAATAAAAGCTTATTTTGAGTTTTTTGGTTCATATCCGGAAACCGAATCAAACTCAAATCGATTTTCTTTTCGGTTTAATCCACTTCAAATTCAGCTCGATGTTCTTCCGTTTTCAGTTAGCTGAAAAAATTTCAACCCTAATGCCCAACCGAAAACCAAACCAACGATTCAAAAAATACCGTAATCCTATTTGAATGAAATGGACAATTCTCACCAAAGCCCAACAAATGATGGTTTTAAAATCGACAGCCAACAGGAGCCCAGAATATAAGATTGTTTGAACCCAAAAGTATTGCTAAAAGTCTAGAAGACAAGAGAACATGTGTACTTTTGTATCTGTTTTATCTTACACGAGAATGGCAGTGGTCCGCCGCGTTGCGGGCGGGCCTGTTTTTCAGCCGAGGTGATTTTGCATAAATAAAGGATTACAACATATTAGTATGCCATACCAGATAAAGCTCGGGAGTTCAAACCTCATCTGAACTATAATGTAACCAAGTGTTACAAATGTGGTACGGAATATTTCGTATCACAAACTTAAAATAGTGAAACACATTATCAGTCACATCGCGTGCATTTAGAAACATAGCAAGATTTATAAACAGTTCGTAGCTTTCTATAAGAATGATCAAATCCGTCTTACACCCCTGTACATATATACGAATAAACACCTATAGCTAGCTAATGCCGTAGTCCAATGTTACTGAACTCTTCATTATTCAATCATGGAAAAAAAAAGTAATAAATAAAATGCATTTCCCATGTCACATTGCCTAGGACGTAACCTCAGCTACAAAAAGCTCACAACTCCAATCTTTGATAGTTTGATGTAACCCTGCCCAAAGTAACACATGAGAAACTTGTTAGCCCAAAACACCATACTTTTGCCTTTTAATGTTAATAAAATTTAAGATTACCATTTGCTAATTGCCACCATACACCAATATTTAAATTGAACTTGATGACGTACTTCAAAAATATTATTTCATTTTTATGAATGCATTAATGAAACTTGTAAATCTATTAGACTATTAACATAATGTATCAAAATAATTAGACTGATTCATTGTAATAATCTTACCTAAGCAGCATGAACCATTCTACGTGCAGATGGTTCCGGTAGTGGACTCCCAAATTGAGAATTATTCTCGTTTTCAGACTCTCTAATTGCCTCCCGGAAGACATCAACAATCCTACTCATTGCAGGTTTGTCATCTGGATTTTTCCGTAAGCAGGTATCAGCCAATTTAGCAATTTTCCGCACAGCTTCAAGCGAATATTGATTGTTTAAACGTGGATCCATGATTACTCGAAACCTCTTGCTATCAGCCGGGAACTGTTTTACCCATTCAAGGAGTTTTTGTTCAGAATGTGGTAGGTTTTTGTCGATTGCTTTTCTGCCCGTTAAAATATCATAAAGTACGACTCCGAAACTATATAAATCACTGTTTGATTTAAGATGACCCGTTTCTACATATTCTGGGCAGCATATCCATATGTCCCAACAGGGTGGAGATAAAGTCAAAGCCTTATTTAAGAACGACACAGGTTATGAAATACTCACCATTGTGGATACGTGAGTGCGATCCCCTTGTGGTCCTTCTCTAGCATGTCCAAAGTCCGAAAGTTTTGCATTGAAGTTCTGATCCAACAACACGTTTGACGACCTGAAGTCACGAAATATGACCTTCCAAAGAGAAAGAACAAATTATATTACCATGAATGTACTATCATTTTTTTTTACTCAGGGACAAAATATGTGCAAATGATCCAAGAATTGAAAAGGTTACAATACGCCACTTAGGCCACTTAAATACCAAGACCACTTATTAAAACTTGCCAGTTTAGAGTAAATGTATCACATCCAGTCTTTTATCTATTTTAGTGGAGGTTATAATATGCATTATAAATAAAAATTACTCCGTATAACTGTATAAGTCACATAAAAACATGTGTGGTTTCCAGCATTGAAATATAGATGGATTTCCAAACCTTCTTGAAGATAAGCGAGACCCTCAGCTGCACCAAGGAGTATTTTAAGCCGTCTGATCCAAGGAATTGGTGGCAAAGCTCGGCTAAAAAGATGATCTTCTATGCTTTTGTTTGGCACGTACTCATAAACCAATAGTCTTTGTATCCCCCGTTCTCCATCTGCCGAGCAGTATCCCAAAAGCTTGCATAAATAAAGTAAAATATTTAGGCGTTACATGGGGGTGTGACGTCGTTGCTAATTGTATGTTTTTTTAAGTAGAAAGTGGGCCATTTTTTTTGTTACATGCATACTCTGTGTCTTCACACTACTCATGTAACAGATACCAAACGTAAAGTTGAAAGAACAGTGACAATATTTATTTCAAATTTGGTCAGGAATGCCGCATTGTCAATTTTTCAGTAACAGACTAATTTTACAACAACTAATTTTACAACATATTGAGAAGCAAAATTAATGTCCTAATGTACCATTCATTTTACCGCAGGCAGTGCTAGACAGGAGAAACAGTAATATATGCCAGTATTCATCTCCACAAAATGCACCTGCAAGGTTGCACAAAAGTAATAAGCTTCGTGCCACATTGATAGAAGAAAGAAACATACTGAAAGAATGCTAGTAGAAAAGATGGTACCTCACAGCATCCTGAGCTCATAGCCTGTATGGTAACAAATCATGTACCACTGTATAGGAACTAATCATCGACCACGGGTCAAAGATGTAGGACAACCGCCAGCAGCCTATACAAAGTAGACATGCCTATGTTAATACACCAACTTAACCTTATAGGAAAAACATAACTAAACCTTATGGTTCCTTAATTTGGGCTTGTCAACAGTTTATAAGCCTAAGTGGTGGATATTCTTATGCAAGTTATTAGATATTGGATATCAAGGTTAGTAACATGGCCAGATTGTGTGTGCAAAAATATGACGTTGTGACTTGAAATAGAATTTTGGAGGTTCGTGATAGAGCTGTAAAAAACAACCACCATCTTCTTTAAATAAGAAAGTCTTTACCTGTTGGGCTTCACGCACAGTTTCTGTCTATGGCGTACAGCACCACAATGACACTCTTGGTCGACACTAAACTGCAAAGAATGCAAAATCAGTTAGATAGCAGAAAAAAATGTAGGGAGGCAAAATTTTAATTGTCGGTGTTAGTGTGCCCATTTTGACCCATAACCTAGCCTACCAATTTTATCATCTCTACTTGATTTCGCCGAACACAAAACAAAAATAACTATTTATACGTAGTGTCAAAAAAAGAACCAAACGTCTTTTTTAAACAATCTCAAACAACTATTGCTCAAGACTACATATCGTAGCTGTAAACATGTCATTTTCAAAAATGCATACCTTGGCCAACAAAATACTGAAAAGGCCCGCCAACAAAAATGCATACCTTCACCTGACAAAAATACATATCGTAACTATTGCTGAATCAAAGTCACACTGAACCAAAGGCCCGCCGAAAAAAAGGCACGCTAAACCAAAGCCGCTGAATCAAAGCCACACTGAACCAAAGCCATTTTTACCCGTTAACTAATCCGCCATTTATCGGTACCTGCATATATAGTATAGACGAAAATCTAAACACTAAAACCAATATTTCAAGCCAAAAATCAAAAGAGTAAAATCAAAAATTGGAGTAAAATATAGGTACCTTTCATTATTATCAATAAAAAATGGTTGATTTCTGTTGGTCAATGTAAGCTGCAATAACGGCGTGAGCAACTGGAATAGCAGCAAAGTAAGTGGCAAGTAGACATTCACACGCTAACCTGCAAGAAACCATGACCAAGTCAACTACACGAAAACAGTTAATTTGAATTGCAAACAGTCAAGAGTATCAGTTTGAATAACCTATACCCAAGACTAAAGAATATCAAAACGCAATAAACTGTATACCAGCAACTTTTTGTAACTCAGGAGCATCCGCCTGCATTAAAAATAAATTGTTGTACAAGAGAAAGAAACTAATAATCGACAACGAATGCAGCACATTTAAGAAAGTTGTAATTATTTTCTTGTATCTTAATTGTCGAAATAAGTAATTAAAAAACTTTTAATGGGCAGAAAAGGCAACAACCATAATGTTCCCGGCAACACCTTATGATTATCACCTTGGGGTCCAGGTGATGGTGAAGTTGCTGCATCAACTCCGTTTCTCACACAAATCCAAACACCCCTTAAATCCCCGCCCTCTGAGTGTAAGCTTTCAAACCAAAACTGAGACTATAAATGGTGTCACGCACTGTAATACGATAGCTAATGTTGACAAAACCGGGAATAAAATATTACGATCATTCATTTAGAAACATCGTTACTCTTCCAGGAAGAAGTACAAAACAATAAGAAAGTAGCCAATTACCTGTTAAGAGGCACTTCATTTGAGCTCCATTTCATCACCCGTACCCACCCTTCTCATCTCCAAAACCCACCGTATAGCAAGGTAGTTTGCAACAATATCTCCAACGTGCCAGCAAAGCAAACGTGCAAAAAAATAAAAAATAAAAAATAAAACTCTGACATAGAATAAAGTCAACCTTTTTTAAGCAAACTTCAAACAACTTCTGAAAATAGTACAATATTCAGCCACAACCATGTTAACATAAACTTAAGAAATGATAATGTGGAAACACAAAAATTACCTTGGACAACAGACGATCTTTAGCAACCTTATACTTGCTGTTAACAGAGTCCTTCGCAAAACACGTTCATCCACCGTCGAGAAGTACTATCAAGTTTAGGATAAATTAACATGGGACAGGTCTTGAACAATAAACTACAACTAAAAAGCAAGAACTATCTGTGTTGTCTCTTCAATTAATTCAACAGTTAATCCGAACAAAATCAAATAAGCTTATAAACAACAAATCTAATTAAATAATTATAATTAAAAGGTTACATATCTTTGCATATCCGGCAAGCAAAAAACCCCAAAATTGGAACCCTACTAAGTTAACCCGAACAAAATCAAATAAGCTCATAAACAACAAATCTAATTAAACAATTATAATGAAAAGCTTTCATACCTTTGCATATCCGGCAACCAAAAGCCCCAAAATTGGAACCCTAACTCATCTCTGGTACGCAGGTGTGTGTAGGTGTGCGTGCGTGTGCGTGTGTGTTGGTGAAGTTTCTGGATCTGCTCCTTTTCTGAGCATATTATTAACTTTTTTTTTGGACCGGACTAACAGGGAAGATGGATCATGGGAGACGGATCAAAATAGCCCAGCAGAGCCCATAGTTTTGGCGGGAAAACGCCCTGCCATACGACTTCGTCATCAGCGGTTTTAATACTTACAGTAATGATATTATGGTTCATCAACTGTGGAACACTCTTAAAATATCGATATAAACATTTTAATATTTGTTGAATAGAAATTATGTAATGTAATGTAGCTGTATTTTGAATTTTGTTTTCATATGAACAATTAGCTGTTGATGAAAGATTTTATACCTTGGATAGCATAAATGAATTATTGGGCAACTCTATTTATTTGTTGACGTATTGCCATGGTATGCACTTTTCTTAAAAGGCTTAGTTTGTATGTGTAAAAGACATGTAAAAAGCATAACTAAATCAACATATTTTAATGACAATATATAGTTTGAAACCCATAACTATTTATGTCATGAGATAACAAAACTTATAAGCCAAGCCAAAGTTTAATCATAATTTCAAATTTTCTCCTCATTTCCAATTTCTGTTTTGCCACATGTCAATACTCTTGTTAGACAAGAAGCATTACCAAATCAATATATATTAATGACAATATATAGTTTGAAACCCATAACTATTTGTGTCATGAGATAACAAAACTTATAAGCCAAGTCAAAGTTTAACCATAATTTCAATTTTTCTCTTCATTTCCAATTCCCATTTTACCACATGTCAATACTCTTGTTAGACATGTATTTAGGCACAAATTTTAAGCATAAGAATCATTTTCCTTTCGATAAATTAGTTTACATTGTATCATCTAAATAGTAACACATTTTATATAACATTATGAAGGCCTCATTATAAATTTTCGCACGTTACTTTGAAGTTCAAAGGCAGCCCCTAAAAAAAATAAAAAATAAATAAAAAATAAAAATTAAAAATTAAAAAATCCCATAATTGAAATGTTAAGAATTTGTACATTTTCATGTCACGTAAATGCAATGTTTTGAAAACCGGGTTTGAAATCTACCCGGTTGAGTCACCGGGCACCGGGTCAACCGGTTCGACCGGTTCAACCGCCGGGTCAACCCGGTTTTCAATTTATTAATTTTTTATTATTTCGACCGGGTCAACCGGGTCGACCACTGGGTCAACCGGTTCGACCGCCGGGTCAACCCGGGTTTTATTAAAAAAGTTTTGGAAAAAACGAAACCCGGCCGGGTTTCGAGAACCCGGTTAACCCGGGTCACTCAAAACCCGGCGGGTCTAACCGGTTAACCCGGTTTTAGATACCCGGGTTTTTTTGACCCGTTTTTTTGGCCGGAACCGGTCGAACCGGTTAACCCGGCCGAGTCGACCCGGGTTTCAAAACACTGCGTAACTGTACGTAAAATTCTAATTGAAAGTTGAAACTTTTTTTTTTCTCGAGCTTCCTATAATGGATAGCTATAGCATCGTACGTTGGTCATATAATTGATAGTCATTGGGAATCTATTTGTATGGTAATTGGAATGGGTTTGAAACCCGCTACCTTTGACGTGTATAAAAAAATGCTTAGTTTCAAAGTTTTGACTTCATTTTCAATTAGACTAACCAAACAATTGCAATAAAAANTGGGGATGAGTCCCTTGGTATATGAGAAATGTTTGGTTTTTTAAATAACTCAGCTCATAAAAATAAAAGTCATTCTCTTATGAGTTATGACCATAAATACCTTCAAACCTTGTAACTCGGAGCATTGTTTGAAACTTCAATGCCTACCATGGAACTTTTGCATATGCTTGGTCAATGTTTAGAGTTGACCCTCTGTATTTTCCTAATTAGCAAAAGCTCGTTTCTAGTCCTTATATAATGAAGTTTGACACTTTAATCCCTTCGAATGGTGATATTAATCAACGTTCGTCCATTTGTGTGACATGACGAAAAGTTTGCGAAAAAAAAATATTGAGTTTTCAAACAGTTGAAGCTCAAATGTTGGCGTTTGACCTCTTGCATTATTTGAAGGAATCATATTCCTAATTTAATAGTTTAGGTCGT
Source organism: Artemisia annua (assembly GCA_014162995.1). Taxonomy (NCBI): domain Eukaryota; kingdom Viridiplantae; phylum Streptophyta; class Magnoliopsida; order Asterales; family Asteraceae; genus Artemisia; species Artemisia annua. The sequence goes on along the minus strand of LBNU01012783.1, from coordinate 197,279 downwards.
TCATGGATGATAACGAAATACGGAGTAAGTTTTTTACATTCCTTTCCAACACTTTTCATGCTTATTTCATTATCTTGATACCAAATGCAACGTTATTTTGATCGAGTAATTGGCATGGGAAAAGGTTTTAACTAAATTAAATCGAAAATAATATGACTAAAAGGTGTTTTTTTTCCACATGCTTCACATTTGAAAATTAGTTTAAGACGAAAAGTCATTGCTTGCTATGCAGCATCGTTTTCCTAGATCAAACATGTGGTTGAGAAGAAGAGCTCTAAAGAAAAAGAAAAGAAAAAAAGAGTTGAAGAGTATAATCCCAACTTCTATCTATAAATAGATGTGACCCATGGACGTCATTTGAAACTTAAGGTCAACAATGATTTTTTATCTGCGCTTTGCTGCGGGGTTTTTCATATAACTAATTTACGTTATTACTAAGGTTTAATACAAAAACTACATGAGTTATAAAATTACATTTTTTTGAGCAAACACGTTAAAAACTACATGACTTATAAAAAGAACGCAAAGAAACTATTTTCCAAAAATCAAAAGCTTTTTTATTGCAACCTTGAGTTCAAATTCAAATTTTAAAACCTAAGGATGAATTTTGCAACGATAGGTAAGTTACAGGGGCTTTTTTGTAAATTTTGTTGCACAAATGGTCCCTTGGGACGTTTCTTGTGATTGTAGGTGAACTGAAGGGACTATTTATGTTACTTCCTGTTCGGGGTGATTCTTACAATGATTATGCAAATTACAGGGACGTTTTATGTAACCGACTTACATAGATGGTTCTTGAGGACTTGTTTCGCAATTTCAAGCAAATAACAGTGACTATTTGTGTAACTTTTAATTTAAAAATAAAATAAAAAGGAAACTGTTCATTGGACAGTAATTTCCCGTGGGATTGTTTATATTTAAATTTTGCATTTGTAGATACACAGAATTAGAGTTTCTTTACCAAGTTAAACAATTTGTTTATATTTAGGACTTCACAAATAAAATTCTAATTATTGTTATTCCTTATATCCAAAAATACAATTTGTGAATCATATAAACGATAGAAGTGTGGTATCAAGTTCTAACTCTTAGAATAGAAATAAAATTTGTTTAAACTTGTAAGAGTTGATATGTACTTGAAGTAATTCATAACTTAATAGGTTAAAACATTGCATTTCTCAAACAAAACGGTCCTTTTTATGCTAATGTTACCCATAAACATTAACACACAAATAATTTTACATAAATTATACATGATATTTAACCCAATACCAGTAGATATTAATCAGAATCATAAAATATAGTTAGACCTATAATTACATTTGAGAAAAGACACCTCAACAATTAGGAAATAAAAACTCCAAATTAGGGTATGTGTTGAGCACACGCTCTGTTAATACATTACATTTGAGAAAAGACACCTCAAACAATTATAAACATAATTCATTATGTTTGTAATGCTAACGAAAGTGGACAAACGTGACCTAATTTGAAAATTCTAGACTTGCAACATCGTATAAGACGATGTTATTATTGTACTACGTATAATTTAAAGAAAACCGGGTGTGTTGTCTAACAAATACATTTTGTTTGGTGTATAACATTGTTTAACTTTTTATTACTCCAGTAAGCTTAATTTTAGGCCGGATGTAATGATGTCAATGATTAACTCCAAGTTAGCGTAACAATATCTCCTTCTCACTAAATTTCTACCACTTTTATCAGCGTAACAATCACTGACCACTTAGCGTTTGTGACACGCCTTCACGCGTGAAAAAGAAGAACTATAGTAGTCTCCCTTTGCACCAGGTTTTAATGTTATCAATAAAGTATTACTCGTATTAATTATATTAGAAGAAAAATGCAGAACAGTTGAGTTTTCAATTCTAGTTGAGTTTTAAATTCTCTAGATATTGAAGTTAAAACTTCACATGCAACAATTATACTGTAAGGTGTAATACTTTATGGCTTATGCGTCTGTTAGTTGTTATGATCAAACTTTACAGGAATATAGTTACTTCTTTTAAAAGGGGGGGGAGGAGCGGTTGCATGATTTGGTCATTAAAAGTTAGCTTGACCATAACATGTGACATGTTATTTTAAAGGTTGCTTGCTAAATTAAATAGTTTGGAGATATTAATAAGGTATTTAGTTGAAAGAGAAAGGTTTCTGTGAACCTCTTCATTAATAGTTTGAACATACTTTTTTTTTTTTTTTTGAAAGGAGAACTTCATTCAAAAAGCACCAACGGTCCTCAAAGAAAGGACCCCCGGGCAAAAAACACACGACATTACATCAAGTCCAAAGGATAATTACACCAATCCTGCCACACTATATTTTTCCATCTAGATCTATTACGACACCAAAAAAACGACGTAGACTTGACTATCTCAACTAGCTCAATAGGCCTGCGCTTCTTGCTTGTGAAAATCCGAGCATTACGCTCATTCCAAATGACCCACAAAGTGGTATAAACTATACCCCTTAAGATGTGACGCTTATCCTTCGAGAAGGAAGAGTTTTCTGCCAAAAGAATCAAATCCTGCACGTCAAAAAAGTATGATGGAGAGAGCCGGCACCAATTTTCCACCCTATTCCACACCTCAGAGGCGAACAAACAGCCTGTAAAAAGATGAGTGGTCGATTCTGTTGTAGAGAGACAAAACACACAATCAGATTGTTGCAAAACGACCCCTCTTTTAGTGAGTTCCGCCATAGTCGGTAACCGATTTCTAGCAGCCCTCCACACCATTATCTTACATTTAAGCGGCACCCAGCACTTCCATTTGATCTTCACGCTGCTGTCTACTGGAACGTGCTCAGACAATAGTTTTCTAGCCGAGGACACCGAGAGAAATCCATCCGAACTANTTAAGCGGCACCCAGCACTTCCATTTGATCTTCACGCTGCTGTCTACTGGAACGTGCTCAGACAATAGTTTTCTAGCCGAGGACACCGAGAAAAAACCATCCGAACTAGCTTTCCACTTCCACCTATCACTATCCCCTTGTCTAGTAACATCATAAATCTCACCAAGAAGATTAAAAAGTTCGTTTAACTCCTGATAAGAAGACGGCTCTCTTTTCCAGTTCCATCTCATAGTTTTAACGTTGACATCGAATTTAACTCTTCCAGAAACTTTGACCCATTTATCTCGATCTAAATTAAAAAGGTTTGGATAACGAACCCGAAGCGGAGTATCTCCAAGCCATAAATCTCCCCAAAAATTCAAGGAGGAACCGTCACCAAGAGAAGCAACAAAATACGAGTTCAAAAGATCACCGTTGGGGAGATTTTGTTCTCCAACTTTGACAATTTGTTTCCAACAACCACTCGCCGAGGCGCTACAAGGAAGCATCGCCCAAGGTCTACTCGAGCCATGACAACTCACAATAATGTTTTTCCACAGGTTGTTACCTTCTTTTTTGAATCTCCACGACCACTTTAGAAGAAGCGCATCATTCATATCATTTAAATTTGTCAAACCCAAGCCGCCTTTCTTCTTTGGTTTAGAAATAATATCCCAAGCCACCCAAGGGATTTTTTTCTCATCACTAGAACCCGCCCATAAAAACCGCCTCATGGTAGATTCCATTTTCTCTAAAACAGCCTTAGGAGCTTTATAAAGGGAAAGGTAATAAATCGGTAAACTAGAAAGAACCGATTTAATGAGAATTAATCGACCGCCTATCGATAGATTTCTCGCCTTCCATGAGGCAAGACGGTTGCTGATCACGTCCACCACCGGGTTCCAGTCACTAACTCGAGTCATCTTGGCGCCAACTTGAATACCAAGGTAGACAAAAGGCGTAGCATCCCTTTTGCACCCCAAAACTTCCATCATGTCATCAATTTCAGCGTCATCAACTCCAATCCCATATAAGTTCGATTTATGAAGGTTAATTCTGAGGCCCGAGCAAAGGTAGAAAATCCGCAACACTCTGGCTATACTTTGGATGTTCTCCCGCGACCAATCACCCAAAATGAGAGCGTCATCCGCGTAAAAGAGATGAGATATAATAATATTGGACTCCGACATATTAATACCTTTGAAAACCCCAATGTCTTTTGCTTTCTCCAGCAGCCACGATAGCGCTTCCATAACCAAAAGGAAAAGAAAGGGCGAGATAGGATCACCTTGGCGGAGACCTTTCTCACACTTAAAATCAAACGTCGGGGAGCCATTGACAAGTACCGCGGCTCTAGACGACTCAAGGAGACCTCTAATCCAAACACACCACACCGACGGAAATCCCATTTGAGACATAATAGATAATAAGAAGTTCCAATTAACATTGTCGTATGCCTTCTCAAAATCTATTTTTAACATAAAAGCTCTTCTCTTTCTACGTTTCAACCATTCCAACACTTCACTAACCACAAGCGGGCCATCAAGAATACAACGGTCTGAAAGAAACGCCGATTGAGAATCGGAGATAACTTGGCCCATAACTTTTTTGAGACGATTAGCAAGAATTTTAGAAATAACTTTACTAACCATCCCGATAAGAGTAATAGGCCGGTAATCCGCGAGACCCACAGGAGTTCTAACTTTGGGAATCAAGGTTATAAAAGCCGACCCACAACCACTGTGAAGGACACCCGTCCTGTGGAAATCAACCAGAATATTATAAAAGTCCTCCTCGAGCAAGTTCCAAAACCTCTTGACAAATTTAAAATTAAACCCATCGGGTCCAGGAGCTTTATTCGAACCACACCCAAACACCGCATCTTTGATCTCTAGTTTTGAGAAAGGGGAAATCAAGGATTCTCTATCGATAATATTAACCTGCTTCAACCCTTCGCACTCCAAAATAGGCCGGGACTGGAACGTTTCTTTGAAATGATTTCTAAAGAATTTCATAATCTCCCTTTTAATCAAAAATGGTTTATCAATCCAAATACCATCAACCGCAAGGCCTGGAATAAAATTCCGAGCTTTCCTCCCATTGACCATATTATGAAAAAACAACGAATTTTCATCTCCAAGCGAAGCCCATTTGACCCTGGATTTTTGTCTCAAGTCCCGAGCCTTATGAAGCTCTAACTCTTCTAAAGCATTCTTACACTCTATCCAAACCCACAGATCAGATTCATCCACATCCGAAGACTCCATTTGAGCCTCCATCTCCTCTTTTTCTTTTTGAAGACGTGATACCTCTTCCACTTCATTCGCACTACAACTTCTGTACCAATCTCTTAAAGCACCACGAAGATTTTTCAATTTGTTCAGAAGGTTAATGTCATGGCGGCCACTATCAACCCAGCCTTGAAGAACCGAATGAACAACCTCAACACATCCGGGACGATCTAACCAAGAATCAAAGAATCTAAAAGGTTTTGGACCGAAATTAGTGTCAACTACAGAAAAAACGATCGGGGAGTGATCCGATAAATTTCTATTAAGGGCCCTAACACAAGCATTCGGCCACTTGTTAAAAACGTTATCACTAACCAAAACTCTATCGATTCTACTCCACTTGCAACAGCCACTTCTATTAACCATATAAGTATATTTCATACCTTTCAGATCGTATTCTCTAAGCCCAGCTTCATCAATAAAATCGTTAAAATCCCGAGCACTCCCCGGGTCAAAAGCAGAATTTTTTCTTTCCTCCCTAACCCTGACCGAGTTAAAATCACCAAAAACAATCCACCACCCGGTGCCTGACCGAATAGACTGACTAATTCGACTCCACAGATTGCGCTTCTCGACGGTATTTTGAGGAGCATAAACGTTGATTATATTCAGCCTTATAGAACCGTTTGAAATCAAACCCGACACATGGAGAAAACTGCTGTCTTTAAACACCGAATCCTTAGAAAAAACCTTCGGATCCCAAATGCTAACCAAACCACCCGAATTACCAACAGCATCAACACTTTCAAAGTCGAAACCTAAACCTCCCCAATAATTTGAAATCGAACTAGCTTTAATATTCTGAACCATAGTTTCCTGAATCCCCAAGAAAGAAATACCCAATTCGTTTTTAAGCCTCTTAATCCAATCCGATTTACCACAACCCCCTATGCCACAAATGTTAATAGAAAGGCAATTCATCGCTTATCCCTTTGTAACCCTTCATGATTGATCGATTCCATGATGAGATTGTTACAATTAGATAAATCAGTGCCCAACTTCTCACCCAAGACAATAGTAGCAAGGACCTCCTCAGCTTGACTCTGAATCTCAGTTTCATTAATGGCCTGTGATGCCTCAACATCTTCAATTGTATCGCCCCCTATAATGGTACCAGGCTGTATATTGAGGTCCAACGCACCACCATCCTGGGTCTCAGAACTAAGAGCGGAATACTTATTGTTAAGGCCCAATAACTTATCCAATCCAAACGGGTCATTGCTTTTAGGCTTCTTACCATTTTTCAAACTTTCCTGACTGCTCACATAACCATAACTGGGCCGGCCCACTTCCTGTTTTTTAAATTTTTTTCGTTTGTTAACTTTCGATAAGGTAAACGGCTCCTCACCATTTGGACTATCCTCAAAAGGAAAGTCAACTCCTGGCATAAAAGTGTCTTCAATATTTTCCTCATTTTCAGCCCCCTCATCATTGTGAAATGATTGTATATCATTAAGCGCCTCATTAACTCCAATATCAGTTACAAAAAACGGTTGGTCTTCCACATCGTTGACTTCTCCTACCACCGTGCCGTTATCGCCTGGAACATTTTCCGGTGATTGATCCTCAAATGATTCATCAGAATCCGATTCCAATGAATTATCAACTTTTATATTCTCAACCTCTACAAAATCTGGAATCCATTCGCCGAATTCCTCTGCTACCCATACTCGGAATTTTTGATTATTCCAATTAAGAATAACTTCATCATCGATACGCTTTCCGTCCCATAATAAAACACCAATGATTGCATACGATAAATCTTGATCGGATTCCATTTTATTTGCATTGTGGACCACCTTCCCAAATAACTGACCCACGTTATCAATAACATCGTTAGTGAGTAAATGTAACGGAATCCCCTTAATCTTTAACCAAGCGATTCTCTCAAAAGCAAGCGATTGTCCAGACCACAAAGTCACTGATGCGAAATTGTCCACAGATGACTTAGCGATCTCAAGAGCAGCCTCTGCTACCTCCGAATCTTCAAATGACAAGAGCACATCCAAGCCTCCCAAGTAGTGAACCTTACCAGTCCCAGGACCTAAATCTCTAAGAATAACTTTAATATTCTTGAGCCCTTGCATGTCAACCATCTTAGCAACCAATGCTTTACCATGCAATGATGAAAAAGCTTGAACTCGACTATCCACATCTATTTTCTTCCCCACCAGAGAATCTTTAAACGACCTTTCTTTAGCAAAAAACGGGTAAGACCTTGGACCCGTTTGAAAACCCTCCGCCCTACTGCAGTTAACATTAGGAGACTTGTGATTGCGCGTTGTCTCTTGACGAGTATTAATCTCCCCGTCTTCAAGAACAAACCTCGCAATGTTAAACCATAACTTGTTTTCGCCCAATCGAATATTACGTAAACTTTTGAGAAGGTCTCCTTTGTCTTCCACATCAAGCATGGAAATGAAACCAAACCTATTTCCTCCTTTGTCCCTTTTCCTCGCGATGTACAAACCGAAAATCTTACCAAACGGACGGACATGTTCAGCCAAAACAGACCCACTGCAGCCCTCTGGGAGATTCGTGACAAATAATTTCGTAATCCGACGTTGTATGGTCTCCGGAATAGGGTTCCGTTGACGCCTCTCCATGAGAGAATTTTACTTAATTGTTGGAGGATTAATTAACCTGAGCTTTAATTTTGTAATCTCATGATGTCATCTACTCTTTGCTTATTTCCTTGTTCATATTTAATCATTCTTTAATCTAAGAAATGATATGTTTAAAGTGTAATCTCATGAAGGCCTTTTTTTCTTTTTTTTTTTACTCATTGAGTAAAAAAAAAAAGAAAAAAAGGCCTTCCGTTGAGGCATATCTAATCTAACTATCTTATAAAGCATTTAGGCCTATTAAATATAGTAATACTTAAAATTAAGCATTACAATCATCAAAGCTACATGTACAACTAATTTAAATACACTAATGACATTAAATATCTTAAAATTAAGTCATACAACTAACAAAGCAATATGTACAAGTAAAGTAAACACAATTTCGAAATATTAAATGTCTCTTAAACTTAATTTCCTAACATTAAACACATTAAATGTCAAAAGTCTTAAAATTAAGGCATACACTACAAATCAATTCACTTAAAATTAAGAATAAAACATTAAACACTAATTAATAATATTTTTAAAGCACCCCTATAATAAAAAATACATGTTATAATACACATTGTACAAACAAATAAAAAACACAAAGCTTTATGCAATTTACATGATACTNGGGGGGGTTCGATTTGTCCATAAACCCTAATTAGGGTTTGTGGTTTTAATTAATTAATTTGTTAATTGATTAGAAACCCTAGGTTTGTAACATGTTTATGTGTACAACGTGCTAATTGGTATGCATAAATCCATGACGAAACATGCATGTTAGTCATGGATTATTATATATTATGTTTTATATGCAAGTATGTGATCCACAACGTAGTAATTAGATAGATCTAGAATTGGGAAAGACTCCAATTATAATTAAAATCAATTTACTTATGTGGTGTACTAATTAACCCTAGCTTACGCAATCGTTTATGCGATGCATGTGGCTCACTTGTGCAAAGTGAAAGCTTTGGTTAATTATGCACATGATAACCTAGAATTGTTTTAATTAGGGTTTGATCTAATTAAGCTTGCATGCGGCTATGTGTTTTCACCGTTTTATTTTATTAGTTGATTATGTGTGACAACCCGCAAAATTCCTCCCAAGTCCTTTTTGGAGAAACGATGATTTATTTTGAGTTTGATACTATTCGTGAGAAACTAGACGTATTTATATTCATTTTTATTGGAAATACTATGCTANCACATGTTATTTTAAAGGTTGCTTGCTAAATTAAATAGTTTGGAGATATTAATAAGGTATTTAGTTGAAAGAGAAAGGTTTCTGTGAACCTCTTCATTAATAGTTTGAACATACTCATTGAGTAAAAAAAAAAAGAAAAAAAGCCCTTCCGTTGAGGCATATCTAATCTAACTATCTTATAAAGCATTTAGGCCTATTAAATATAGTAATACTTAAAATTAAGCATTACAATCATCAAAGCTACATGTACAACTAATTTAAATACACTAATGACATTAAATATCTTAAAATTAAGTCATACAACTAACAAAGCAATATGTACAAGTAAAGTAAACACAATTTCGAAATATTAAATGTCTCTTAAACTTAATTTCCTAACATTAAACACATTAAATGTCAAAAGTCTTAAAATTAAGGCATACACTACAAATCAATTCACTTAAAATTAAGAATAAAACATTAAACACTAATTAATAATATTTTTAAAGCACCCCTATAATAAAAAATACATGTTATAATACACATTGTACAAACAAATAAAAAACACAAAGCTTTATGCAATTTACATGATACTAAGTTGATGGTACATATGATTTTGAAAATCGGACCGGACCAACGGGTTCAACCGGACTGGACCAACGGGCTCAACCGGACCGGACCAACGAGTTCAACCGGACCCGAAGTCGCCATTGGTTCGGCTAGCCGGTAAAAGCCGTTCAAAAACGAAACAGATGATTACCCGTCGGAATCGGTAAAAATGGGTGAATTGGGTTGGATTGGGATCATGTTTTTCTCTAGTTAATGAGTTCGCCATTGTTATTTTGTTGGCGTCTAAAGTTTAATAACAGGATACCCGCCGTTGCAACGCGCGGGTACCTTGCTAGTATAACTGATGAGTACTGTTGGCTATATACGTTTTGCATGATTGTCTAAACAAAGTATGAGAAAGATTTATATTTATATCTTTTACAACTTAAAGAGAGTTTGGAATAAAATTTCATAAAACTCATGTCTTTAATAGTAATAACAAAAAATTTGACCCGCTGAAGACGAGAAATACATAGGATTCGTCTAACTTTATGAAAATGTATATAATATTGCATTTAGTTTTTTGCTAGAAAATATATTATGATTCATTTAAAAGATTAGGAATGCATTTAATTCAAGTTGATACATCTCTAATGTGTGATTATTGTTATTTCTCATCCTTCTCATTTTAAGATTTCTTCTCATTTGATCCCAAGTCATAACTAATTAACTAAATTATACGTAGGGCTGAGTAAATCCACCCGAAGACCGACCCGAACAGACAAACCGACCGAAACCGGACTGGACCGAACCGAACCGACCTTTTTGGGTTTGGTTTTGGTTTTGTATATTTTTTTCGGTTTTTGTATGTCTCGGTTCGGTTTTTGTCGTTTTTTTCGTTCGAAACCCGAAAACCGACCTGAACCTAGTTATTCGATTTGAGTTTTTTCCTTTTTCGGTTTTATGGTCGGGTCGGTTTTTGTCGGTTTGGGGTCGAGTTTGACGCATGCTCACCCCTAATTATGAGTAATAGAATATTACTCACTTGCCATATATAATGAACTTAGCATTATTAGAACTGCCTATCTATTATTAGATGTTGTTTCTTATATTAAGTGGTTTGAAGACATATATTTTAGCTTTTTAATTAGTGTTTTGCTAACAACAACTTTATGAGTTGTGGTTAAACATTCTTTAATTAACAAATTAGCATTAAATGTATTAATTGTTGGAAATATGGTTATGAATTAATACGTAAATGTCTAGAATCGAACACGAGACCTCGGGATTGCACACATTGCAAATGAGTATTAAGGAAAAATAATAAATGTATATTTATATTTATTATTAGACACAAGTACTTAACGGACGTTAGTGTTTACCGTTAAATGACTAACGACCATTAGACGAATACAAGGAAAGAAGTGTTTATGTAAAATTAGGAAACAAGAAAGTTCTAGAATCCCTTTGGATTCTAAAACCGGTCGTGGGGGTGCTAAGGGTTACCCAACCCTAACTTTTTCCTACTCTTCCTAATTAGTTATAAACAAACCTAGGGTCATTGTTTTCACATCCTTTGGTGCACACAATTATCCCTAACTTTCTTTTCATCTCTTTCTTTGTCTAAAACCGATCGTAACAAACACCCCCTTGGGGTTTTGTAGGTCGAATTTGTGAATCAAAATTATACTTGTGTAGTTTCTTGGCAAACTTAATATGTTTAGTTTGTGTGTACAAGAACGAGGTAACAACAACACATTTTTTTGTTTTATCAAGAGATCGAATAACAAAAAGGTATAAGGGGTTATTCATTAATCTACATATAACCCTAATTAGGGTTCATCAATTGTTCTCCCCAATCAAGAAATGCATAGAGGAACCAAGGTACGTTTACTATTTACGTTTTAGTTAACTATTATTTGTTATACATGATCCTAAGCTTCCGCATCTTATGTGCTACTCGATATTAGTATATTATTTAGATAGTCATAATTATAAAATTCTAACAGTGGCATCACCGAGCCATGTATAAATGTAATTGCTTAACTAAAACCAAAAACGTATTTTGTTGTTTTAGATAACAGTTATTGTTTTCTAGGGTTCTTTCTTTTAAAATCTTTTTTTTATGAAAATAAAAACCCTAACCCTAATCTTAGGGGGGGGGTTCGATNACAATTAAGGTATTCAATGAATTGGATATTGGACTTATCCCAAACTACATGATATTACTTATTTTAGTAAATCATAATTAGTTATCCTCGGACTTGAGATGCCAGATAAGTGTCATGAATGTAGTGCATTTCTGTAGAGCAATCTACCGCTAACGGTAACTGGTAGTTATAAGGGTTGTTTTCAGAAATGTTGCAAAGTTCATGGGTTAGTCTTGTAGTCAAGATAGAATTTGTTCCTTCAAATTTGTTTTGAAGTTTAATACTATGGGCCACTCGTAGGATTGACAAAATGTTTGTGTGGCCACACCCAAAGTCTATCTGGAATACGTTCAGATGTTTTGGTAATTTTGTTCAATCATTGATAAACGAGAAACTGAATATTAATAAAGATTTATTTCTTTATTAATCAGAGTATTAGAAACAGAAGGATAATAATAACGATGAATCGTTAAGGGTTTTTCCAGGAAACTCAGCTCGGTTTGAACTAGGGGTATTGGAGTGTTGCAAGACGCCGACCAATATCATTTTACTATTAATAAATAACCAAGTGGGAGCTGTTGGAAATATGGTTATGAATTAATACGTAAATGTCTAGAATCGAACACGAGACCTCGGGATTGCACACATTGCAAATGATTATTAAGGAAAAATAATAAATATATATTTATATTTGTTATTAGACACAAGTGCTTAACGGACGTTAGTGTTTACCGTTAAATGACTAACGACCGTTAGACGAATATAAGGAAAGAAGAGGTTGTGTATTATTAGGAAACAAAGAAAGATCTAGAAACTCCTTGTGGGTTTGTGGGTCGGCCGAGCAAGGAAGGAAGGGTGCCAAACCCTAACTTTGGCTCCAAGTTTTCTTTTCCTATATAAACAAACCAAGGGTTATTTGTTTTCTCACCTTTTGTGCACACACAATAACCCTAAAGTTTTCTTCTCCCTTCTTTTGTCTCCAAATCGGTCGAACTCCCTAACACCCTTAGGGATTCGATTTTTGCTTTGTCAAAAAAAATTATGCTTGTGTAGTTTCTTGCAAAACCTTAATATGGTTTAGTTTGTGTGTACAAGAACGAGGTAACAACACACTATTGTTGTTATCAAGAGATCGAATAACAAAAAGGTAAGGGGTTATTCATAGATCTACATAAACCCTAATTAGGGTTCATCACTTGTTCATCCTCAATCAAGAATCGCATACGGTACGTTTTCTATTTACGTTTTAGTTAACTTTTATTTGTTATACGTGATCCTACGCTTCCGCATCTATGTGCTACTCGATATTAGTAATTATATATGATAGTCATGATTATAAAATTCTAACAGTGGTATGTAAAAAAAGTTTGGTCCTCAAATGATCTTATATATAAGTTGTAGTAATATAAACATACAGGTTTTAATAAAACCCTAAAAAAAGAGTTTGGACATTGTAAAACGGTTTTATAAATGTATTCACATACAATTTTTAGAGTTTCAGCATTCAACATTTAGAAAAAACAAATGATCCTGTAGCAATATACACATACATTTTTTATCAAAGAGAATTAAACACATGCAATTTAAAGTTACTTAAGGCTTGTTTGTTAATTTTTTTTTATTAAGTTATTTTTAATTAAGAGTTGACTTAATGCATACAACCTCAGTTTTATTACTTAATATTTTCAGTAATCTTTCTATATCAAGTCACAAACAAACGGTTTTCATTTGACTTTATTAATTCAAAATTTTTTATATTAAGTTAATTAAGTCGAAATCAAACACCCCCTTACTATAATATTTACAACACTTAATCAGACAAGAATATATGATAATGAAACTAACTAATGAAAATATTCGCTTACCTTGTTGATGAAATCGTGTAGAGTGGTTGCTTCAATTGTTGTCGTTGGAACAGATGAATGGTGTGATTACGTGCTCAAAATGTGCAATTTAAACTTGCTTATTATCCAAAAAAAGGTGTAGATTGGCGGGAACACCCTGACCCCGGGTGCCTTTTGGCACCAGCCATTTTCCACCCCACAAGGAATAGCTCCGGGCAACTCTCCTGGTCTAGTGGGGCACCAACTGGAGTGAGCCGAGACTCTCGGACTCTTGAGCTCTTATCCACAAAGTCTCTCCAGTGAGCCCATAGGTTTTGCGGAGGTGAGTACCTATCTGAGAGCAAAGTGCCATGGATGGGATTCGAACCTGAGTCAATTGACTCAATAATGAAAGCCCCACCCACTGGACCAATGCCCCAGTGGTTAAACTTGCTTATTATAATAACTACAACACATAATCACAAAAGAAGTTATGAACGAAACTAACTGCAGAAAAAATTCCTTTACATTGTTAACGAAATCGTGTAAAGTGGTTGCTTCAGTCGTTGTCGCTAGAACAAATGAACGGAAATCAGATATTTTGGGTTTAAGTATTAGAATTTAGGGAATGAATCATGGAGTGAGCATTATGAAATTTAGTAGTTTAAGATGGAGGATAATGAATAATCGTATTTGTGGGTTAATGTGAAAACGGTTTTAATTAGGTTCGGCAATTTAAATTTGCACTACGCGGTTAACTTAGTAAGGGGTGGTTACTTTGTGCAATATGCTGGGATGTTGAGATTGAACTACTAATATTGTTTTGATCATTTAATCTAACGGCTACCTGAAATCACGAATTAACGAGTTTTTTAGTAAAGCATGGTACTTTAAATAAGTATTTAACAAAATATGTATTTTTAAAAGTATTTAAGATAATATTTAATTATTTCATTTTCTTTATTACAAAATTATAGGAGCTCGTATGATGCTTTTGAGCAGCCAATCTCGCATCGTGACCATGATTATCAACTTCTTATCAAATTTTAAGAATTCAATAGCAAAATTAAACAATCAGCCATGAAAATAATCTACATTAACGTCCTCGTCTTCTACGTCTTGCACTCTTTCGTCATGCCAACTTCATCGGTAACAGTGATAATGTATATATGATTCTGACGTCATCACTCAAAGAAACCGATAACGAACGAAAGAAAACATAAAGTTCTGATTAGGTAAATGATGACGTTCAATGTCGGTTTGATTGACTTCCTTCGTGGTTTTGATGCATTTGAGCGAATCAGTGTGAACGTTGAATACTTTCTTATGAACTTTTCGATAGTTATGGTTTTCATATTATTCTTTGTTAGAATGTTGAAAGTTACGTATTAGATCGAATCAACACATACATAAGATATTTCTATTTCGTTGACGATGGAAATATCATAAGAATGCATAAAATTCCTCCAAGTGAAGACAAGTAATCTTTGCAGATGAAGGAGTCGGTAACGATGAGGTCACAAGGACGAGGAATTAAAGACGATGGCTTCTAAAATAATTATTTGAAGTGGTTTTTATTGGTCTTATAGAAAGAAAAGGGAAACAATTAAATAATAGAAATAATCACATATTATGTTAATTATTTTTGAGAATACGTACTTTGCTAATTAATTTTCTAAAGTACCATGTTCACCAAATAAACTCCGAATTAACACGGTTAAGATTAAAAGTTGATGAATTTAAACGGTCCACACCGTTTCAGTCGACTGTTGGAGACCCACAGACAACAATATACATATAATTAAAAAGCTTTAAAATCACGATCATCAGGTTTCCGACCATTTTGCTCCAAACACATGTTATCGTCCCATTCAATACGTTTAACAGTAGTGTGTGTCTTTTCACCATGAAAGTGCCACCAGTGACTTAACCCCAAGTGTCCTCCACAATCAACGATCCACGTGTCCTTTGTTTCAATAGCATGAAAAGCATGCATTTAGTTGGGACAATATTTGCTCAAAAAAAAAAAGAAAAAGTTGGGACAATATTGTTTCCTAGTACCATCATATATACTTTTTTCACTATCGTATATTCAACTAACCTACGGTTATATTGTTAGCTGTACCATATTTGGTCCAATCAGTTATTATAGATTGATTATAATTGATATAGTGATTGGCTGTAAATTAGGATGTCTTGAATACTTTCCTTATATTCTCTCATATTGTAAGCATATATACCCTGTATTGTAATCGGTTATATGAGGAATACATAACACAATATTGTCTTATACGCTCTCATGGTATCAAAGCAACAGGTTTATTGATCCTCTAAACCTTAAACCTAAACTCTTCCGCTGCCGCCTCCGGCCGCCGGTTACACGCCGGAGGTTCGGAGGGCTCCCTTTAAGCCGTAACCAAAATAAACCACAACTTCTTCTAAATATGTGATCTTTATGTTTTTCTAGGGAAAAACACGCCCCGTTTGTTCGGAAGGTTCTTTGGGGGTTGAAGTTTTAGAACCAACTTTCGTTTTCTCATTTTTTTTTTCCTTTTTTCTTTTAATGTTAGTGCATGATTTTTAGTTATAATTTCCTTTGTTTTAGTTGTAGGGGATACTTTGGGTTATCCCGTTTATTTTAGTTGTAGGGGATACTTTAGGTTATCCCGTTTGGTCAGGATACTTTGGTTTATCCTGTTTGGTAAGGGATACTTTGGTTTATCCCATTTGGTCAGGATACTTTGGTTTATCCTGCTTGTTTCAGATACTTTGGTTTATCCGGTTTGTTGCGTGTTTACATATGCTATGTTTGAAGAATTTCGCTCCAGCCTAAGCGTCCGGTGTCCTACCGCTTCGACTGCGGGGGAGTGTTAGCTGTACCATATTTGGTCCAATCAGTTATTATAGATTGATTATAATTGATATAGTGATTGGCTGTAAATTAGGATGTCTTAAATACTTTCCTTATATTCTCTCATATTGTAAGCATATATACCCTGTATTGTAATCAGTTATATGAGGAATACATAACACAATATTGTCTTATACGCTCTCATATATCACACACTTCACATATTCAACTAACCTACGGTTAGTACGTATACTTTGTATACTATCTATCATGAGGTGAAATGTGTGGTCAATCGTGGTAATAGTATTCCCCACCACAATGAAAAAAATCTTGAAAAAGTAATTTCACACCATTATAAATGCATGAGCTTTGTGCTCGATATTGAGCACATTCCTTCAATTTTCTCTACTGCTATTGAAAAAGAGTGGTTGTTAGGGAAATGGAGATACCAGTGATTGATCTCACGCCTTATGTGGATGCAGTGTCGGGCAAGTTTACTTGCGACGAGCACTTGCATCCTGAATTGAAGAGTGTGTGCTTGGAGGTTAGTAGGATCTTGAAAGAAACTGGAGCTTTGCTTGTCAGGGATCCTAGGTGCTCGACCGAAGATAATGATCGGTTTATTGATATGATGGAGAAGTATTTTGAGCAGCCGGAAGAAGTTAAGCGTGTCCAGGAGCGTCCTCACCAGCATTATCAGGTTATTTTCAACTACGTAATATGATATAATTAACTTATGTTACCATATTGTTTGTCTTTTATTTAAATATATGCAGGTGAAAGATTTGGGTAGCTTGATTAAAGAGAGGAGAAGTATATGTTTTGTGTGACCTCGTTTTAGTTTATATGTGCATAGTAACACTCTTCATCTTAACATATATATACATAAAAAGGGACGATAAGTGTAATAGGTATCTTAAATCGGCCGGGTTAGTATACTCGGTATAACCCGACTTCCTCAAGACATTTCAATTATATTTTTTTACGTATAAGTCTAACTTAGTGTGCACTTGTATAAAACTGACCAGGACATAAATTAACATGTCGCGACGTTATCAATTTTAAAGAACTGGTCATGCCATAACAACTATTTTACATAACTTGTAACACCAATATATGTCACAGATAATACCGTAATACAATACATTAAAAAAAAAAAGTGTCAAAATTAAATAGGTAAGCTTATTGAATTGTAAGAACATAAATAAGCTAGATGAAAGTGAAACTTTATGACTACTTAATGACTTGTGCCTGATTTTAATGTACACTATCCAAAACATGTAAATTTTGTTACCAAATCTTGACCTGTACAATCTAATTGTTAAACAAGAATAACATAATTCATTACAAGCACACTTAAATTTTACCATTACGAGCTTTATAGACTATAAGGACCACACAATATTTATTTACAACTTAAATAATGTCATATTAATTACACACATAGTCATCGTTGTATCAAATTCAGTTTGATAGCCCGTTGTAACAATTTTACTTGCTAATTAACATTAATATGAATTATGAAAGTTATACTTAACTAAATCTTAGCTGATTATAAGCTTATATCATGGATATAACTAGCTACGAAACTAGAAATCAATTCAATAATTTAATCCTAACACGTACATAATACAGTATAATACTATAATTTATCATAACCTATGCTTTGGTGTTGAACTTTATAACTTGTTTACTCTGAAGGACATTTTAGTCTTTTAAGCAATTTAAATGTCACTTTTTAATAATGTTTCATCGATGGCCAACAAATCGATCAATACATGTTTCTAGGGAACCTGAAGCCAAAAACCTCATTTGTTTTTAGCTTAACAAATATGTTATAACAATTTTAAAATGACTAGATGGTTAGAAACTCATGGGATTTTGCAAAAAATTAACTTTTTGTACATGTATGACGTATAGGTTGGTTCAACACCGGGAGGAGTCGAGATTCCTCGTAGCTTGGTAGATCTTGAAATGCAAAAGAGGCTAAGAGCACTGCCCAAAGATCGCCAACCCAAAATTCCAACAGGTCCAGATCTTAAGTCCCGATACATGTGGAGAGTTGGTCCTCGACCATCCAAAACTCGTTTCCAGGTTACGTATATACTCTCTCTTTTCTGAAAAAGTTTGCTAGATGATTGTTGTTAATGTTCATCTCTCATATAGGAATTAAACTCTGAGCCAGTCATTCCTGAGGGCTTCCCAGAATGGAAAAAGATCATGGATTCATGGGGTTTCAAAATGATTTCGACTGTAGAGGTTCGTTAAGTTTGTTGTAATTAACAGTTTTCTACGTAACATTATCTTTGTTTTTTGTTTTTTTTTTGGGGGAAAAGACGTTATCTTTGTTTCTTGAAATTCGTTTAATTCCCCTTGATTTGCTTAGGCTGTTGCTGAAATGGCTGCAATTGGATTTGGCCTACCAAAGGACTCATTCACAAATCTAATGAAACTGGTTAGTTAGTTTATTTACGAATTTTGTTTGTTTTATCATGTCGTTCTTGAATTCGTGTTGATATATTCATTCTGAGTTACGTTTCAATTGCAGGGTCCACATCTTCTTGCACCAACAGGAAGTGATCTTGGAAGCCATGGTGAAGAAGGAACTGTGTTTGCAGGATATCATTACGACATAAACTTTTTAACAATTCACTACAAAAGTAAGTTTCCCGGTTTATTTATTTGGCTAAGGAACGGGGAGAAAATTGAAGTGAAAGTTCCCGATGGGTGTCTACTAATTCAGGCCGGAAAACAGGTAGACAGTTAAAGTACCAATTAAGTGATTTTGGGTCAATAAGTTGTGTGCTAACTTGCATTTGCGTTTAATTTGCAGTTAGAATGGATGACTGCTGGTGACTGTAAGGCTGGCATGCACGAAGTTGTGGTAACTGATAGCACACTTCGTGCAATTGAAGCAGCCAAAAAAGAAAATCGAAGCTTGTGGAGGGTATCCTCAACTGTGAGTGCATCAATCTATTTCAAACGTACTTCGTAAAAGTGTGGTGTTGATAGACTCATGATTTTACTTTATCTCTCTTTTTGTTAGCTATTTTCCAATGTCGCATCGGATGCTGTTCTCAAACCTTTGGGACATTTTGCAAAATCGCCGCTTGCTGAGAACTACCCGCCCATGCTTGCGGGGGATTATTTTGAAAAAGAGCTCTCAGTCATTAACCTTAAAGGAAAGGATGGAGCTTAAAACAATATTTATGGGAAGAAACGTATATCTATTGTTGTGTGTATGATGCCATGCCGAATAAACAAGAAATTGAAGGCGATTTATGTTTGTTTCGTAGCAAGGGTGTGATGATTTAGTTACGTTGTAAGTTATGTACGTGTGTACTTGTGAATTATAAACGTGTGTGATTTCTATCTAGATATCATGATCGACAAATGTATAAGTCACGATTATATATTATGTAATCGTAGTTGGAATAAAATCCTTTTTTGTCGCGTTCACGACATATACAGGATCTTAGAAACTATTTCTTGCATTTATGATTAGTACGTGCAAGTGTTGTCTTGTTTATTACATCAACTAGTTTTTGATCATCGTGTACGCACGAGATTTTGAGTTTAATTTTTGTTAAAGTAAGCTTTTACTTAAATTTATGTTGATAAATGGTTATGTACAATATTATCACCACCAACTTTAAATTAAAGTCATTAATAAAAGAAAGTAAATAGTGAAGATGGTTAATGCAGCTACCTACGATACTACCACCTACCATAATTAAAGTCACTATCTTTCTTCAACCACGTGCCTGTTTGGTAGGGAGTTTTTTTTGGAGCACTAAGATTTTTATTATAAAAATAATCTCTTCCAAAATAAGTAGCTCTGTTTGGATACATTAACTTCAAGCTTTTATTTAAAACAAGTAGCTCCAAAATCAAAAGCTGATTCATGAAGCTTTTAAAATATTTGGAGCTGTTAAAACGTAAAATTAATGTTAACAGCTTATTATTACAGTTAACAGCTAATTTACGAAACATTTTTATTGAAAAAAAAAAAGATACAGCTTTGTAGAAAATCGTTTTGGCTCGATCTAGGATAACAATGATTGATCATGCACAGCGGAATAATAAAAACACAATCAAAGTTATGAACAAGGTTTTTCACTAATAAAATAAAATGATCCTCTATGGATCTAGGTTACACACACTAAAGGTGTTTTTTTGTTTTGAGAAGCGTCAATAATACAATGACCATCTGTTCCTTTTATAGACAAGGAACCCTAATTACATAATAAATAAAAGATCAATGCATATCACTACCTAAAATAGCTCATGCATATCCTAACAAACTAATAATAAATATACGGAGTCACTAAATCCATAGAAACAAATCTTCCGCAGGAACCATGTCATCAGCAGAAACCATCTATAGCTTCAGCAGTAACCATCCGTAGGAACCTGTCAGCAGACTCCATCAGTAGGAACTTCTAAAATTCCCAACAATCCTCCCCTAATCTTGAATTTGACTTGGTTAAGTTCAAGATTCTAGTTAGATGGGTAACTTCCAAAGCATGAGGATTGACTTGAACACTTGCAACAAATGAAAGTAACCAGCAGCAACAAAGACTCTATGTCAATAGCAACCAGTAACCATCTGTGAAGACAAAGATGCTGGTAGTAGCGTGAACCTATCAGCAGCAAACAGAATCAGCAGCAACATGAGTAGATTTGATAAGCCTTTACCAAGTAGCTACTCACTCTTGGGCTAGCTAGTCCTTCGGTGGAATTGTAGAAAATCGTTTTGGCTCGATCTAGGATAACAATGATTGATCATGCACAGCGGAATAATAAAAACACAATCAAAGTTATGAACAAGGTTTTTCACTAATAAAATAAAATGATCCTCTATGGATCTAGGTTACACACACTAAAGGTGTTTTTTTGTTTTGAGAAGCGTCAATAATACAATGACCATCTGTTCCTTTTATAGACAAGGAACCCTAATTACATAATAAATAAAAGATCAATGCATCTCACTACCTAAAATAGCTCATGCATATCCTAACAAACTAATAATAAATATACGGAGTCACTATATCCATAGAAACAAATCTTCCGCAGGAACCATGTCATCAGCAGAAACCATCTATAGCTTCAGCAGTAACCATCCGTAGGAACCTGTCAGCAGACTCCATCAGTAGGAACTTCTAAAATTCCCAACAAGCTTGTAGCTCATGTTAACAGTTTTGCAGTTTACAGCTTACAGCTTACAGTTTACAGCCAACGTCGGAGCTAAGATTTCACGTTAGGGGGGGGGGGGGCTGTACTTCATCGCAAAACAATAATGAAACTTAACTATGATTATTTTCTTATTTTTTTACTAGTAACTTTACTTTGTACTGAAAGTACACAATACAAAATAGGAAAATTTTAAAAGGTTGTTTGATTGTTTCACAGATTTTACTATCAAGTCAATATGAGAGTAGCATTTTCGAGTAAACTTTAAATGTGCCGGTTTTTAAAAATTATCAATGAGTAGATAAAAATCCTGTTGAATATTAGGAGTACACTTAACATATATTAGGAGTTTAAATGTACATTGTAATTAAGATTAGGACTAGACTATAACTAGGATTAGTTAAACTTGCCTTGCAAGGCAAGGAAGGCCCATGTGGCTGGTTTCATAGTGAGGTCGGTTGGGAGAATCCTTAACCGACTATCACATGGTTTCTTTATCCCCTCATCTTTATAAATAGAGATGAGGGGGGGTGCTAGTTCATAACTGTAACACCCCAACCCGATAAAGGGTAGAAGTGTCACATTATGGCGACATATCAAAGCTACAAAGATGATAACGCAAGCGGAAGACTTTATAAATAAATAAGCCAAGAACATCATGACTTAGAATATAACAAAATCCCAACAAAGTACTAAAAGAAAAATGAAATGAAACAATATCCAATATAAGTTCATAATAATCCAAAACAAGTGGGGAAACTAAGGTGTAGGTCTCTAAGCTCCTACTCTCATCACTCGAGCCCAGCATCCCGCTTATTACCTGCCGCATGGAAAAGAAAACGCGGCTGAGCATAAAAAGCTCAGTGAACAGATATAAATGCAAAGCAAAGTAATAA
>LBNU01012783.1:137600-174475 GCA_014162995.1 Artemisia annua | reverse complement strand
CGTTATTACGAACATGTTTAATAATCAAAGACCCTTATACGAAGTCAATAATCAAACCCCTTTTATGACATAAAAATCACACGTTAACCCTTTATTGTTTTAATTCCATTCGAACCTTAAACCAACGTGTCACATGTTTATTATTATTCGATCAGTTCACATGTTAAAGAGTCGATTATGTTGAAGCTAAAAACAAATAAACGATCGAGACGAATCAGAAACAATTACACAAGGTCTGTATGTCGATTATATATATCATTCAGTCGATATTTTATGTGACCAAGTTTTATGATTTTGTGTGGGATATTATTCGTATAACATGTATATGTAGATATGTCGACTTATTATTTTGATTATGTACAAATATTAGGCATGTAAAAGGGTTACAAAACAAGAAAAAGGAGGACAAAACATAATCAAAAACCTGTTGGTGTATGTGTGTCGAGACAAGGGAAACCAAGAGCAAACCAAACCAATTCCACAACCACACCGATCCACCACAACAACCTAGCTTCTGCTTGTACCAGTTACCCACGACCAACAGCCCTTTAACGATCTTGTGTGCCTCTCCACAGTTGAATAAAAGGAAGAAAAATAGAAGATGGAGAAGCAGTGGCGTACAAATGGGATGAAGAGTTTCAGGGTTTGTGTTTTCTCTTGTGTTATACGGTTTGTAAAAAGGGTGTGGGATCACCAATTTATTATTGCCGTGTGATATCAAGAGGAAAACAAAGAACAAGATCAATTTAAATATTTTCCCAAATAACTTGATGTTATCCATTTCTTTTGTGTACCTATATTCGGCTAGGCAACTATAATAAACATGTCACATTTAATTTTTGTAATTACTTTAGGTTATAATTTATTAAATGTTATATCACAAGTATCTAAATGTTCAAAAATTATGGATCATGGTGCATTTTAGTTTAGGGCGTTATAATTCTTCCCCTCTAAAACGAAAATTTCGTCCGTGAAATTAAAGTCGCAAAAGTTAGACGGAGTCGTAGCGAATCTCAAAAGATCGTTACAAATATCCTCACGCTCAGGGAGGTTCTTCCAAAAGAATCTTCACTAACAAAATTTTCTCATGACTCGATCCTGACGCTCCAAAATCATAACGAATCGAATCCAACGAATGTGAAACAATGCGTATCAAATGACAAATGATAGAGGATAGTTGGAATTTTACAAGGAGATACACTAGCCACACATACCTACGAGACAAACACGGAGATAGCACCCAATGCTAATTCTTCATCAACTCCTACTGAATTCTGAACGAACAAGCTAAAGTCGAAAGAGCACAATTCAAATCGTCAAACGTATCAAGAGCCTCCTAAAGAGATGGATAACAATATCACACCGACGATCCCAAACACGAATCCGAGTACCAAAACGTATCAAAGGCATAATCGAAAGGTAGAATAATCGTACGAATAGAAATGAAATCAAAATTTGACGCGTCGCGAACCAAAAACTTCCTCGAATGCCAAATCGTCAAACTCTTCACCCGACAAAAGTTATACTCTTCAATGAATATTACAGAGGCTTCTTCGGACGTAGAATGTCAACACCAAAATACGAAGATGATCCTCGTTTTTTTTTTCGTCTCTGAACATATCAAAATGTCATACAATGACAATTTATCCATATATTCATGAAAGGCATGATTTATCAATTTCATAGGAATAGTCGGAGTAGTAGTAACCAATACAATTGGCATCATGA
Organism: Artemisia annua; assembly: GCA_014162995.1. NCBI lineage: Eukaryota > Viridiplantae > Streptophyta > Magnoliopsida > Asterales > Asteraceae > Artemisia > Artemisia annua. Next base: position 172,747 of record LBNU01012783.1, on the reverse strand, counting down.
CGCTCAAGAAGATCATATGAATACGAAAAGGGATTAACGTACGAGTTTCAAAACAAAAGTAATCATAATTGATTATCAGGTTATGAACCCCATGGTGTAGAACCTCACAAATCAACAAAGATGACAATTGAGATATGATAGTTGATATTTTAATCTGTTTAGATAGTGAATTAGATATCAAAGAATGCAAAACGCCCGAATCAAATAAAACGAAAGCTAAGCGATCAAATAAACATGGAATGCCCGAAATGGTACCTGAAGCATTAGCAGTCGCAGTCAGCGGACAATCTCTACCAACACCCTGATTGTACCCAAGTGGCTTAGGACAGTCTCTAGCCATGTGTCCCGTCTGACTACAGTTAAAGCATGCCCCAGAAATCCTATGGCATTGCCTCCCGGGGTGAGACTTCCCGCACGTCTTACAAGTATCCACAGCCACACGCCTATCCTGTCCCGACGAACCCGAAGACCGATAATCCCGACCTGACCGATAAACGTGTCTGTCAGATCCACGTGCATCGTATCCTCGACAATCATTCTGCCTATCATAACCCCGGTAATCATACCCACGACGGTCATTACCTTGCCTGTCTGATCCCCTCGTATCAACAACCCGATGATCATTCCTCTTATAGTCACTGCCCCGCTGGTTGCTTCCATGAACCCGATCACCATCATAGTTTCTCTTAACCCCTTGCTTAACCTTCTCTTCTGCAATCTCAATGTTGCGAACAGCATTCGCAACCCCCGCAACATCATCAAAGTGCATGTTCACTACACCATCCAAAAGATCCTTCCTGAGTGCCCACTTAAATTTCTTTGCCTGATCGCCCGGTGTACCAGCCTTATCTCCCAAAAACCCAGCTAGACGCACAAACCTCTTCATGAACTCCGTGCTGGTCTCCCTGTCAGTCATAGCAATCGTGTGGTATTCACGTTCATACTTTTCCTTCTCAGATAGAGGAAAGTACTGGGAGAGGAAAATTTCACGGAAAGAAGCCCAAGACAAAGTAGCCACATACTCGTTCGCATTGTCTCAACCCTTGGCATACTTGTATGCCTTCCACCAATTGAGGGCATCCCCCTCAAACTTGTACGTAGCCAACCATGCCTTAAAAATGTCGCCACAACCCAAAACTTCAAATATCTTTTCCATATGAGCAATCCAATGCTCAGCATCATCGGGAGAAGAGAGAGTACTGAAAGAGCGAGGTTTCTGCTTGTTGAACTTCTCCAGCCAAGTGTGGATAGTCTCAGGTGGGTTGCCACCACCAGCTCCACCAGCATTAGCCATTTCCTGACGCACTTCCTCCCTGATCTGAGGTAAGAGTGCGTTGACAGACTGTTTGACGGCAGCCTCAAAAGCAGGGTTGTTAGNCGTCTGACTACAGTTAAAGCATGCCCCAGAAATCCTATGACATTGCCTCCCGGGGTGAGACTTCCCGCACGTCTTACAAGTATCCACAGCCACACGCCTATCCTGTCCCGACGAACCCGAAGACCGATAATCCCGACCTGACTGATAAACGTGTCTGTCAGATCCACGTGCATCGTATCCCCGACGATCATTCTGCCTATCATAACCCCGGTAATCATACCCACGATGGTCATTACCTTGCCTGTCTGATCCCCTCGTATCAACAACCCGATGATCATTCCTCTTATAGTCACTGCCCCGCTGGTTGCTTCCATGAACCCGATCAACATCATAGTTTCTCTTAACCCCTTGCTTAACCTTCTCTTCTGCAATCTCAATGTTGCGAACAGCATACGCAACCCCCGCAACATCATCAAAGTGCATGTTCACTACACCATCCAAAAGATCCTTCCTGAGTGCCCACTTAAATTTCTTTGCCTGATCGCCCGGTGTACCAGCCTTATCTCCCAAAAACCCAGCTAGACGCACAAACCTCTTCATGAACTCCGTGCTGGTCTCCCTGTCAGTCATAGCAATCGTGTGGTATTCACGTTCATACTTTTCCTTCTCAGATAGAGGAAAGTACTGGGAGAGGAAAATTTCACGGAAAGAAGCCCAAGACAAAGTAGCCACATACTCGTTCGCATTGTCTCCACCCTTGGCAATCCTGTATGCCTTCCACCAATTGAGGGCATCCCCCTCAAACTTGTACGTAGCCAACCGTGCCTTAAAAATGTCGCCACAACCCAAAACTTCAAATATCTTTTCCATATGAGCAATCCAATGCTCAGCATCATCGGGAGAAGAGAGAGTACTGAAAGAGCGAGGTTTCTGCTTGTTGAACTTCTCCAGCCAAGTGTAGATAGTCTCAGGTGGGTTGCCACCACCAGCTCCACCAGCATTAGCCATTTCCTGACGCACTTCCTCCCTGATCTGAGGTAAGAGTGCGTTGACAGACTGTTTGACGGCAGCCTCAAAAGCAGGGTTGTTAGTAAAATCCTCTTGAGTACGAGTATTGACCATCTGAAAGATCATAAACGAATCAGCGAAACAAAACAAAGGTGGAAACAATATACGAAGGAAAGATCGAAGCGAAAGCAAAGTCTAATGTCTACCCAATCCTCACAGGTCAAGTCCTAAGGTCTACAGGTCACAACCTGTCTCTGATACCATAATTGTAACACCCCAACCCGATAAAGGGTAGAAGTGTCACATTATGGCGACATATCAAAGCTACAAAGATGATAACGCAAGCGGAAGACTTTATAAATAAATAAGCCAAGAACATCATGACTTAGAATATAACAAAATCCCAACAAAGTACTAAAAGAAAAATGAAATGAAACAATATCCAATATAAGTTCATAATAATCCAAAAGAAGTGGGGAAACTAAGGTGTAGGTCTCTAAGCTCCTACTCTCATCACTCGAGCCCAGCATCCCGCTTATTACCTGCCGCATGGAAAAGAAAACGCGGCTGAGCATAAAAAGCTCAGTGAACAGATATAAATGCAAAGCAAAGTAATAAGCAAATGAAAAGGAGAAAGATCAAAGATGGCATAGTGTATCACAAGTCATAAGGAAACGATATACCAAAGATCTATCACAAAAGCATAAATCATAAGAGAAAGGTAATGAGCACGTATAAGCAAAGAAGCGTCTAAACAAGGTACTTGAATAGACAAACGATCATAAGAAAGCCACGAGCCGACCTACCGAGGTACTCGATAGATCTCGAAATCACATAATCACATATCAAAGGATACGGAGAGGGAAGACCTTTCGGTACCACATATCAAAGGATATGGAGAGACAACTCTCAGTACCACATGGAGTCGCGCACACTCCCGAAGGTGTATGGGTACAGAGCACGTACAACCATCACGCTACGAAACGAAACGAAACAAAGCCTAGGATGCATCCATACACTCCCTGAATCAAACAAAATACATATGCCAGCTCATGACTGGTCACATATATAACTAATTGGTCAGTGTACACATATATATCAAACAAAAGGGAATGCCAGGGATCAATCACACCTCCCCAGAAAGTGTCATGCCAGTGGTGCCATCACTGACACGCCCATGGTACCTCCATGGAAAGTTTGCAAGCTCGGGCATAAGAACAGAATCATATCAACAAAGCATATCTATATCTAACGAATCATATCATAATCAAACAAAATCTCAACCATGAGATAGTAATCAGGTAACTAAACAAAATGGATAGCAATTGAATCATATCAAAGGATCACACAAAAGGGAACATAGCAATGGCAAAGGATCATAGTAACATAGATTGAAGGGAACCTCTATTGAATAGAGACAGAATATATGTACCTTGACGAAAGCAACAAAGTCCAAAGGTTGATCACACAGGAAAGAGAACTACTCCCGCTTCAACGGATCTACATGAATATATTTAAGTATTACTCTATGTTCAAAAGAATCAGGTTACTCATTTTAGTATACTTTCCATTTTTAGTAACTTACCATATTTAGTAACTTATAATAGTTTAGGGTTTAAAATGTAAATTATCAAAATTAAGTATTAAAAGTCAATTAAAATTAATTTAAAGGTTAGTTCACTAAATTAATATTAAGATAATAATTTTAGACCCCGTTATTAATTTTATGCAATTTATTAACGTACCCACGATTTTAATATTTATGCCGCGACGACCCAAAATTTATAAAATCATGTAAGACTTGTATATAACCCGACATCGGTTCACTTCATCCATATGCAGACGACACCCTTGACGAGACTAAAATAAATTTACTAATGTTTTACGAAACCGACCCATGACTCGAACCATACGAATATCATGTGCAAAACCCAAAACATATCGAATGAGATAAGCTTTAAAAATCGTTAATTCATGTTAACATTTCTTATATTACCCACTACAACACATATAAAATGTACCAGTTCTAGCAGTATTATACAACACACACAATTCATGCACGTACCAAAATTATGACACATATAACACTACTAGAAATCATGCCAGTACCAAAGGCCGATATTCGTTGGTAAACACCAATATCTGGTTGGTAAATGGTGTTACCAACGACTTTACCAACCAACCAAGGTTGTGGGAAAAAGGCTTGTCGCTAATTTAAAATACCAACCAACATTCTTCGATCGTTGGTAAATTACCAACGAATATCCATGTTGTTGCTAATTTCACAAACATGCCAAAGTAGTTGGTAAATATAAAACCAACAAACTGAACAAAGTGCAAGTTTATAAATAACATAACCACTCTATATCATACAACGATTTAAACATGTCACCACATAATTAGACGAACAAAACAACAAACTGTAACAGACATACTAACAAATTGCAAAAATATCACCACATCAGAATGCACAACTAAGAAATTTTTGAGTTCTATTTAGCCAAAATTGAGTCTCTCTAACATATTTAGGATAATGTATACTAACTAAGAAAAGAATCACAGCAAATTGACATTCATTTAGGATAATGTATACCCAGTAAAAATTATAAAACTAATGAAACCCAAATTGACAACAAGCATAAAGCCATAAAGTATCACATATAAAAGATTTAATAAACAAATAAAATAGAAGCACAATGACTGATTAAAAGTTCAAGAAATTAGAAAGAAACAAACCAACCTCTTTTTGATGAGAATGATTCGAAGTGGTCTCTTGGAGCAGTGAATTGGATTTGAGATGTAACTTTTGGGAAAGTTAGGTGGATGGCTGCAAAGAGAGAGAGAATGAAATGTTAGAGGGTTTTAGGTCAAAGTCTTTTTGGGGGGAATTGTTTTTGGTATGGAGGGACTTTTAATTCGGGGAAAAAATTTTTACTTTGGTTTGAACTAATTACAAAATTTAAAAATTTCACTTTCGGGAATAAATTTTACTTTTTCACTATCTTGGGCACTACTTACACTACTTTTCTGATTTTACCAACCAATTATTGAGAAAAGGTACTTGGTAAAGTTAGCGGGAAATTTCCCTCCAAATAAAAACTGTGTTCCAACGGATTTACCAACAATTACGTCGTTGGTAAACTATAAATTTTGCTTTTCTTATCTTTGTTGGTAAAGTCGTTGGTAAAGTAGTAATTTACCAACGAATCGATGATTGTTGCTGAAATTTGGTTGGTGCTGGCATGATTTCTAGTAGTGTATAATCACCACATGACATCAATCTCACATGCACCCTTTTATTCGAAACTGTTTCATATGTTTAGCCGAATACATGTACACCATTTTTCCGTTATTACGAACATGTTTAATAATCAAAGACCCTTATACGAAGTCAATAATCAAACCCCTTTTATGACATAAAAATCACACGTTAACCCTTTATTGTTTTAATTCCATTCGAACCTTAAACCAACGTGTCACATGTTTATTATTATTCGATCAGTTCACATGTTAAAGAGTCGATTATGTTGAAGCTAAAAACAAATAAACGATCGAGACGAATCAGAAACAATTACACAAGGTCTGTATGTCGATTATATATATCATTCAGTCGATATTTTATGTGACCAAGTTTTATGATTTTGTGTGGGATATTATTCGTATAACATGTATATGTAGATATGTCGACTTATTATTTTGATTATGTACAAATATTAGGCATGTAAAAGGGTTACAAAACAAGAAAAAGGAGGACAAAACATAATCAAAAACCTGTTGGTGTATGTGTGTCGAGACAAGGGAAACCAAGAGCAAACCAAACCAATTCCACAACCACACCGATCCACCACAACAACCTAGCTTCTGCTTGTACCAGTTACCCACGACCAACAGCCCTTTAACGATCTTGTGTGCCTCTCCACAGTTGAATAAAAGGAAGAAAAATAGAAGATGGAGAAGCAGTGGCGTACAAATGGGATGAAGAGTTTCAGGGTTTGTGTTTTCTCTTGTGTTATACGGTTTGTAAAAAGGGAGTGGGATCACCAATTTATTATTGCCGTGTGATATCAAGAGGAAAACAAAGAACAAGATCAATTTAAATATTTTCCCAAATAACTTGATGTTATCCCTTTCTTTTGTGTACCAATATTCGGCTAGGCAACTAATAAACATGTCATATTCAATTTTTGTAATTACTTTAGGTTATAATTTATTAAATGTTATATCACAAGTATCTAAATGTTCAAAAATTATGGATCATGGTGCATTTTAGTTTAGGGCGTTATAATAACATTCTTCTTCCTCGTTGTAAGCTTTATTGGTTCTAATAAAGGAGTGTTCGAGGGTAATAACGTGTGCATATATTCTTGTCGATTTCTTTGTAGTCTCTCGTGTTTGCTACTTGTGCTCGATATAAATCGCGATCTAGTGTTCCGCGATCGAACTTCGGGTTTGTTGTCGAGGTGTATTATCAAACAAGTGGTATCACCTTGTCTGGAACCTCGGGTTTTTTTCTCGTGCTGGAACCTCGGACCAGGGACCACCTTGTCGACCAGGCATTGTACTTCAGTAATTTTCCAAGATTAGCTTCCGTAGACTCCTTCACTTTCTTCTTTTCAGCAACATTACCCTTTGCACCCTCTTGACCAGGTACTCCGATTACCATAATGTCCGCCCCCACCTTTATACTAAGGTGTAACTTTTCCTGCTCCTTTACCAAGCAGTCCAAGTGTTTGTTTTTTCTTCAAGTTGCTTGTCCTCCAACTTTCTTTGAGCCACTGCAGCATCATCGTTACTAACCTGAACATCCTCAGCTTTACGATTCCCTTGAGCTCCCAACAGTTCCACCTAAAACCAAACACGTTCATCAACCTGTACTCCATGGACTCCTGTTTTAACACCAGGACTAAGTTGTTTGAACCCAACTTGTTTATGACCAAGTTGCTTGAACCCAACTTGTTTTGAACCTCCATACTTTTGTACACCAAAAGTCGTCACTTTTGCTTCAAGAGTATACACACAGTTCTTTTTCCTGATCCCGGTCATCATAACCCGACAATCTTTGATCACCTTGACTCTACCCATCTGCATCTTCACAGTATAACCCTCTTCTTCAAGAGTACCCAATGAAATCAAGCTTTTTCTTAACTCTGGAACATACCTGACATCTTCCAGTATAAAGCTTGAACCATCATGCAACTGCATCTTCACTTTTCCTGTCCCTTTGATAGTGCATATCCTGTTATCACCTAACTACCATCAACATTCTTGAAGTCATACAAGAAATCGCTCCTAGGTGTCATATGATAAGACCCACCTGAATCCATTACCAATTCAGTCATCTCATCATTCCCGACTATCATCAAGGCTTCTCCAAAGTAGGCGTTACCCTCGTCATCAGAAGAATCAGAATCCTGATCATGCTTACCCTTCTTGACGAACCCACTTGACTTCTTCATTCGACAGTCTCTCTTCAGATGATCCTCTGAATGACATATGAAGCACTTGAGTTTACCAGTTCCACCCCTTGACTTAAACCGCGAACTTCCACCAGAATGAGCTTTCCTTGAATGATCTGACCCTCCCCTTACATATAACCCGTCACTGTGACAACTGGTAAATTTGGGTGTCTTTTAAAAACATCCGCATTACTATTTTTATAAACCCGAGAATTGAAGTATAATGATTTTAAGTAATTTTGAGAAATTTGGATTGGAAAGTTGAAACTATATGAAACGTTTATCGTTTTGAGTAATAATTAGGCTACTTATGTACTTCGCGTTAGGCACTATTTGACTTTGGCACTAGAAATCCTAATGATACGTGTTTTTGGACAAGTAATGATTGAGAATCTTTGGACATAAGAATTCACTTAGTTTAACCGAGTCGTGGGAATATGTTTTAAAAGGGGTCTATTATTTCACGAACTATTTGAAAATACCTTGGGGAATTAATTGTAAAACACGTGGTGTGTATTTAAAAAACAAATTCGGTGGCTACCGGCTAAACTTATAAACTCAAAATTTTATATTTGGGGAAGTTTAAGAAAAATAAAAGTTTTGGGGTTCCTATTTCAACTAAACTCTAAAACTAACAACTAAGGGGGCCATTTTTGCCATTTACCCAAAGTTATCACTACATATCCCTTCCTAATCCATTTTTATAAAAAAATCAAAACCCTAGCCCCTCTTTCTTCTTCCTTGCGCCGGCCATCACACACACACACACACACACTTCATTTTTTGATCATCCAATCTCAAAAACTTAATCCCCATCATTTTCCCATCATCCCTATATAATTTTTATACATCAAAACGACCCAATACCTAAAAACCCACATAAATTCGTGACTTATTTCATCACTTCCACCACTTTTGTTGTTCAAATCTTGTTTGGTTAGAAGAAAAGGTAAAGTGGTATGTTTTTCTTGAAGGTTTGACTTTTTACAAGTCAAACCCACGAAAATTTGTAATTTTTGGGTTAAACTAAGTGGGTTTTGATGTTTTAAAACATTTTGGTGAATAAAAACACAAGAGAAACAAGTTTGGTATCGTTTGGAAGTGGATTGGATTCGGATTTATGGTCAATACGTGGGTTTGACCCACGACCCACTAATATTTTGGTGGTTTTGACCCATTTTGATGATATTGGTTGATGTGTTATGTTCCTAGTATGATTTGGTAATGATTTGGTAGTGTTTGGAACAAGTTTGGTAAGATTAGGGTGTGTTTGGATGTTTGGTCGAGCACCATAGGCCCTAGGCCATTGGTTTGGCTCGCTACCCAAGGTAGCCGTGGCCTAGTGGGCACGGGTTCGGCCTTGTGGTTATTTTGTGGTTATTTACTTGGTACGTGTATGATTTGGTTGCTCGTTTTGCACGTTATGTGAAATTGTGACGAAAGTGGTAATATGTTATGTTATGTCGGAATATATACTTGAAAATGGTAAAATGCTAGAGTTGTCAGAAAACATTGGTAAACGTGGTATATTATGGTTAATGAGCTTGTGGTTAACGTTTATGTGTATTACGTGGATTATGTGAAACGGTAAAGTGAATTGGGGAAATAAATATATTCGGTAACGAAAAATATGGTTTTATGTGAAAATAAATATTATGTGGATTGTTTGGGTGAAATATGTGACTATGTGTTTATATTTACATTTCGTAACTAACGTTTGTTTCATTGTGGCTCGTGAACGATGTTATGTTTGGATGGAAATTTCCGGAGTTATAAGGTTGAATACATTTAGTGTGACGGAGATAGGTTAGAACGAGAGTCGTAGACGACCTCGAGTGTTTGGAGTTTTGGAGTATTATTGGACATCGGGATATATATATTTGTGTTGGTTATTGTTAGTGCATGTTGAGGCCGCCTTGACTTTCTAGTCTTGGTTGACTTCGACGATGCCTTACATTTGGATATTGGACTTTGACTAGTTATGTGGACGGGAGGTCATGACTCGGACACGTGGACTTGAATATGTAATAATTCGTTAGAAATCATTTATTCCAATAAACTTAAATATTAGGTGAGTTTGTATGTGTACGTATATATATATATATATTTGCTAGCACATATATATGTATGCACGTATATTAACTTACGTAATAACTAAGTGTTGTAATAAATGAATCATAATAACGCAACGATAACTATTAATCGTTAAAGTTAATATTTATCGACGCCTTATTAAAATATGACTAACGAATGAAAACCGTAAACAATGAAGGAAATATTTGAACGTAAGGACCATAATGGATCCCGAAAGCAAATAATTCGTTCGGCGTGAACTATTAAATATTCGAGTACATTAAACAACTAGATTCAAATTAATGTTATTGAGTAATAATTGATTTTGACCCTTTATGGTAAAGTTTCGGATTGAGTTAACAAGGGGGCCATTTTTGCCATTTACCCAAAGTTATCACTACATATCCCTTCCTAATCCATTTTTATAAAAAAATCAAAACCCTAGCCCCTCTTTCTTCTTCCTTGCGCCGGCCATCACACACACACACACACACTTCATTTTTTGATCATCCAAGCTCAAAAACTTAATCCCCATCATTTTCCCATCATCCCTATATAATTTTTATACATCAAAACGACCCAAAACCTAAAAACCCACATAAATTCGTGACTTATTTCATCACTTCCACCACTTTTGTTGTTCAAATCTTGTTTGGTTAGAAGAAAAGGTAAAGTGGTATGTTTTTCTTGAAGGTTTGACTTTGTTACAAGTCAAACCCACGAAAATTTGTAATTTTTGGGTTAAACTAAGTGGGTTTTTATGTTTTAAAACATTTTGGTTAATAAAAACACAAGAGAAACAAGTTTGGTATCGTTTGGAAGTGGATTGGATTCGGATTTATGGTCAATACGTGGGTTTGACCCACGACCCACTAATATTTTGGTGGTTTTGACCCATTTTGATGATATTGGTTGATGTGTTATGTTCCTAGTATTATTTGGTAATGATTTGGTAGTGTTTGGAACAAGTTTGGTAAGTTTAGGGTGTGTTTGGATGTTTGGTCGAGCACCATAGGCCCTAGGCCGATGGTTTGGCTCGCTACCCAAGGTAGCCGTGGCCTAGTGGGCACGGGTTCGTCCTTGTGGTTATTTACTTGGTACGTGTATGATTTGGTTGCTCGTTTTGCGCGTTATGTGAAATTGTGACGAAAGTGGTAATATGTTATGTTATGTCGGAATATATACTTGAAAATAGTAAAATGCTAGAGTTGTCGGAAAACATTGGTAAAAGTGGTATATTATGGTTAATGAGCTTGTGGTTAACGTTTATGTGTATTACGTGGATTATGTGAAACGGTAAAGTGAATTGGTGAAATAAATATATTCAGTAACGAAAAATATGGTTTTATGTGAAAATAAATATTATGTGGATTGTTTGGGTGAAATATGTGACTATGTTTTTATATTTACATTTCGTAACTAACGTTTGTTTCATTGTGGCTCGTGAACGATGTTATGTTTGGATGGAAATTTCCGGAGTTATAAGGTTGAATACATTTAGTGTGATGGAGATAGGTTAGAACGAGAGTCGTAGACGACCTCGAGTGTTTGGAGTTTTGGAGAATTATTGGACATCGGGATATATATATTTGTGTTGGTTATTGTTAGTGCATGTTGAGGCCGCCTTGACTTTCTAGTCTTGGTTGACTTCGACGATGCCTTACATTTGGATATTGGACTTTGACTAGTTATGTGGACGGGAGGTCATGACTCGGACACGTGGACTTGAATATGTAATAATTCGTTAGAAATCGTTTATTCCAATAAACTTAAATATTAGGTCAGTTTGTATGTGTACGTATATATATATATTTGCTAGCACATATATATGTATGTACGTATATTAACTTACGTAATAACTAAGTGTTGTAATAAATGAATCATAATAACGCAACGATAACTATTAATCGTTAAAGTTAATATTTATCGACGCCTTATTAAAATATGACTAACGAATGAAAACCGTAAACAATGAAGGAAATATTTGAACGTAAGGACCATAATGGATCCCGAAAGCAAATAATTCGTTCGGCGTGAACTATTAAATATTCGAGTACATTAAACAACTAGATTCAAATTAATGTTATTGAGTAATAATTGATTTTGACCCTTTATGGTAAAGTTTCGGATTGAGTTAACGTTAATAGGTCGTGTAGTATTATCGTTGGACTTATTGGGCTGACGAGTCCAATAAAGGCCTAATAGTAATATTATACAACCATATTGACGAGAAATCCATCCTACGACTTGTACATACATGATATAACTTGGTAAATACATAAGTAATACGTGAATGGTTGGACTTATCAAGTTGACGAATTTGATAAGCCATCGACCCTTCATGAGACGACTTATTTATTTATGAAGACATATCATTTGACCTTGACCACTATGTGCTACATGTTCCTAGTTATGTGGGTTGTATGTGGTTACATGCTATGTGGACTTATTGCTTGTTTATGACTTAAGCCGTTATGTGATTATGTAGTTGCGTATTGTGATTGTTATTGAGATTATATTTGGCTTATAGCCAATGAGTCGAGACTTTGTCTCTAGAATCCCCACTACGATACCAAAGGATACCTAAACGATATCAAGCGATAATAAGCGTTTTCAAGGAAAGAAAGGATCATTTGGAAAGTAAAAGAAAACCCATTGGGATTATTGGGAGTATATTTATTTTAAGAAGTGGTATTGAGCGAAAGTATATATACTTGAATAGGTCGTGCCGAGTCAATAGTTGCTGTGAAGTCTTAGCCGAATTTTCTTTGCTTACTCGTATATTGATTGCTTGCTATTTCGAGGTGAGTTTATAGCCCCACTTTTACTCGCATTTATTTTCGAATGATTTCTAAACTTGGGGGAGAAAACATGCTACCCATTTCTTGGACCTGCTATAAATTGTTTTGCTATTGTGTTGGCTAGATTAGGATAGACGAGTAGTTGTGGACTTAAACTAGGGCGATACCCTGGTTTGGAGTAGACACTACTACGGCCTAGTTCGGGGCAGTAACGGGTGGTTCCTTACTGTTAAGTGATCCCGGCTAGTGTACCGTCGAGATGTGGCCCGCTCGCCCCTGACCCTCCGCCTTCGTGAAAGGTGGTAAACTAGTATGAGTATGATTGTGATGGATATGGAATTGTGATAAGTATAGTATGATTGTCTATGCCTGCCCTAGTCATACACATAGCGCTAAATCCTTCAGGTCCCGTAAGTATTTTGAATGATTAAACTCTATGAACTCACCAGCGAAAGCTGACTTTTTAAGCATGTTTTTCTCAGGTAATTGATGAATGCTTTTTGCTTGGACTTTGGTGAAGCTTGCTTTGGACTTGGTTTGGTTTGAGGAAATCGATGTGCACTCTGATAATAAATTTGGACCTATCTTTTATGCTATCTATTTGGGCCTATAAACCCTAAGATCTTGGAATAAATGTAAACTTTAACTTTGTTGACTTGGTTTACGTTTATATTTTATCTATGATCTTGTTATCTATACATGTGATGGTACCAATCCCCGTAACACCACAAAAGCTTGTAAGTCTTCCGCTGTACGATTTTTGGGGGTGTTACAGATTGGTATCAGAGCCAAGGTTATAGAGAACTAGGTACATGATAAACCTAAACTATAACCATTTTCTTAAAAATCGATCCTCGACCAACGCCTACCAAGCCGAAGTCCTTCTATAGAGATAAGTTTTGAATAATATGAGTATGAATAAGTATTGCGATATGATTGAATTTTGAATTGAGTATGATATATGCTTTGAAGTATTATGCGAGTATTGGATTTTGGATAACTTGATGATTTGATAAGTAAGCGGGTTTGATTTTATACTTGACTAGAGTAATGCGGTTTTTGACTATAATATTTTGAAGCAAGATTGATTTTAGAACTAGATGTTTGAGTTTACGCTAGATGTGCGTTTGATTTATTTTGAAACTCTTACACCTATCCCTACGCCGTTGTCACAGACATGCCTTCGCCTAGTATTGACGTTGTTGAGAGTATCCTTGTTAGTCCTCCGAGACTAGCACAGACTCAGATTCTTCCAGATCAGGATGATCCCTACATGATTGTCCAGCATTCTGCTATTGCTTCATCATCGGCTACTTCAGGCCCACAGGTTTTACCTACTTCATCTGTTGATCACCCCAGCTCTTCGCGACAGCTTACTTTACATCAGGTGCTGGCACGAGCTTCTACTTTGCGACATCCTTATCGCACTACAGCTCGCATGTCGGTACGACCTCCACCACCACCTATTCAGATTCATACTCACTCTCTTTTGTCATCATCACCTACTTCCCATTTGTGTCGACGTGCTCGATCACCTACTTCATCACCCGTTGGTTCACCCTCTCAGAGGCGTGGACGTAGTGAGTCGTACTCTGAGGAGGAGGAGAGTGATCCATCCGAGGATGAGGATATGGACCCTCCCGAGGAGGAGGAGGATGTTGATGTGGACCCTCCTGAGGAGGAGGAGGAGGATGATGTTCCTGATGATGCTCTTGTAGTGGCACAGAGCCCAGCCCATTCTGTCCACTCCGATGAGCCAGATTCACCACCATTTTCACCCTTACCCTTTGTTCCTGTACCGCCGGCTGAGATGGATGTACCTCCCCTCTCACCTGGGTCGGATGTGCCGTCAATTGTGTCGTCTGAGGCGGCAGAGCATGGAGAGATTGGTTGTATTTGGGAGAGATTATTGGCACATGGGACTAGGATTAGGGAGTTGGTTGTGCAGTTAGGAGATGAGTCTGCTAAGACTATTGATGATTTGCGAGATGATACGGCTTTTGTGTTGGGTAGGATTAGAGAGTTGATGGTAGGATTATCAGAGTTTAGAGGGCAGATGGATAGCCTTTAGAGAGGTTTCCTTACTGCGAGAGATGCAGATAGGAAGCTATGGGAGAGAGCTACCGTTCTTGAGAGAGAGGTTATGGACCTCAAGAGAGATCGGGACTCCCAGGGTGTGGAGATAGCTTCGATGTGGAGAGAGATTAGGAGTCTCCAGGATGAGCTCCGAGTGGTTCGCCAGAGTAGTGGCTAGAGATGTTGGTCGGTGTAGACACGTTGTTTAGTTTTCGTATCGACATGTTTTGCTTATCCTATCGTATCGTTGATCGTTGTACCTGTTATCTTGTCGTATCTTGAACGATGTACCCACTTTTCTATATGAATAAATGTGCCTTTTCGTATTCGTATTGTGTTGATTCTATGGGTCGTAGCATAATTGTGATTGGTGTTCCATTGATATTCTATCCATTGCTTGTTGGCTTTACTTTCGGACGTTGTGCATATGTTGTGGGAATCTTATAGTAATTTGTATCGTGATTCAGATTGATGGCTCCACGACGTAACCCGGTCCGAACTACTTGAACTGGCCCTGCCGTGGCTACTCCTGTTCAAAGAGGACGACGTCCTCGACAAAATGTTGAAACTCCCACTCCTGATCTGCATGACACCACCAACCACAATGCTCAAACCTCTCCTGTTGAAGTTCAAGGTGACAATGGTCCCTTTCCGCCTAACCCTCCTACGGTTGATCAGGACATGATCAATCAGCTTGTGAATCAGCGTGTTGCCGAGCTGTTGGCGGAATCGAACCATTCCAACAACACTAATGAGATTCCAATACCTATCCGAACTCCTGGTTGTAGCTACAAGGAATTTCGTGCGTGTGGTCCTAGTGAGTTTTGTGGTACAGAAGGAGTTGTGTACCTAGTAAGGTGGATTGAGAAAACTGAATCGGTGTTTACCGTCAGTAATTGTGCTGAGGATATGAAAGTGAAGTATTCAGCTTTCACATTTAAGGACGAAGCGTTGACTTGGTGGAACAATTATCGTAAGTCTGTTGGGGATGAGATTGCGTATGCTATGACTTGGGAGCAATTCAAGGAGCTGTTGGTTAAGACTTATTGTCCCAGGAATGAGGTTAAGAAATTGGAGATTGAGTTCTGGAATCATAAGGCTAAAGGTTACGATATGGCGACTTACAATCGTCGATATCGAGAGTTGTCGTTGCTATGCCCAGAAATGGTCAAAACTGAGGCACTCAGGATTGAGCGTTACACTGATGGACTACCTCTGGCTGTAAGGAATGATGTGATTGCAGCAAGGCCTGCAACTCAGCAAGAGGCTATGTCCCTAGCACAGAGTTTAGTGGATTCCATCGTATTGGAGAACACTGAAAAGGGAAAGAAAGATAAGACCACGGGTAATGTCTCTAATGCAGCATCACATCCCAGCTGTACCATTAAAGCACGCATCTTTATTTGCCATAACCCGAAGTCATTCTTCCCATCGAATTTCTCGATGTCAAACCTAGTTATTGAACTAGCCATTCTTCTTATACCTTGCTAAAAATCTTGTCAAGTTGTTTCTTAACCAACTTTACCGACAAGTCTCACAAGCCATGTGCAATATTCCCCCTTTGTTGCTAAAAACCCTTCTTGGAAATCGAATTAATTAGAATAACCCTAAACCCTCGATTTCGAACAAGCAAACCCGGTCACTAACTTGAAACCCAAGAAAACCACAACCGATACTTGAACCACAAGAAAATCCCGCAACAAGGTCGAACGTTCAATTTAATCGAATTTTATTACACTAAAGACGATACCTCGAAGTCGATCGAAACCCTTTGACGAAAAAGACCAAGTCTCTGAATATGTAATTCACTTTCAATAATTGTTTAATTAATGAAACTAATAACGACAAAAGTATGAACTTCACTTTTAATCACATTCAGCCGTTATTACAAAACTGCCATTCATCACCTTGTAGTATTTTAACGTCACTTTCGTCTTCAACCTCTCGTTAACCTGCAACTCTAAAAAACGATTCGAAACCAAAACCGTTTTCTTTGCTCTGACCTTGAAACCAACTCGGCACCTCGATCTAATACTCGAACTTCGATGACCACAATAACCGTGGCTCTTGATACCACTTGTTGGATAATACACCTCGACAACAAATCCTTTTAAGAGGATTGCAAATTGTGTATCTTATGCTTCTAATTACTACATGACATTAGTTTCTAAATCACTATCAATATACGCTACAAGATTGAATAACAGAAGATAAAAATCTAGAAAATAAAAGCATTCAACAATAAAGTAGTCACAAAAGAAGAAGAAAAAGTTAAGTTTAAAAGGATTGCAAATTCGATGGTCATCACATGCATCAATATTTAAAAGAAGAAACAACAAAACATTCACAAAAGACGAATAAATAAACTATCAGTAACTAACTATTATCAGCAAGAAAAGTATAAAATATACATTTAATGGAGCATATAATAGATTAATTGGGGGAGGCTTATGACAGATAATATACAAATTATGGGTATTGGGAAGTAGGGAGTAATGGGTATATTGGAGGGGCCCCCTTCCTCCGCCTCTGCTTACAACATACAACTTACAGCTAATTTTGCCAAACATACACTACATATAATTTCTTCTTATTTAGATACCCGTAGTATCCAATCTTGAATCAAACATTAAATCTCACCCTTTAATAAGTACAATGCTAATTAAAGTAAGACATTGTAAAAAGGAGAATAAAACGATGATGAAAAATGGTATTAGATCTGCTTTTGATTTTGTCAATCTTTTAATTGATTTTAAATAAGATGCCTCCCTACCAATCCAGGTAAAAATTTATACAAGATCTTGTAAGAATATATGTATGCATACTAAAAACTTGGAACTTAGGGTCAAAATCCAGCATTCTATAATTTGAAAGTTATATTGTATTGTGATGCTAGTGATAGTAATATGTTTTTACTTGAAAGTAATTTAAATGCATTGTAATGCACTTCATACCCTTCCTCTAAAGTTAAAAGAATTTGAACATAAATTAGTAAAAAAGTCAGTAAATTTGACCCTAAAAACTCAAAAGGTCAACCATCGTTGGGAAAGAGGAAAAAATGAAATCTTAAAGCACAATTTAGGACATCAGATTACCTGAGGTTTAGAACCAAAACTTAAAATTTTGTGGCATAAACGCATTCTATGATGATGCGCAGCAGTTGAACTTGCTATATGCACGGAAGAAGAACCAAAGAGCATTCGTGAAGCAATGGCAAATGAAAGCTGGATTGAGGCGATGCAGGAATAACTTCTACAGTATGAAATACATGATTCATGGGAAAAAGTTGAAAAACAGATCGACAAACCGGTTATCAATCTCAAGTGGATATGGAAGCACAAACTGGATGAAGAAATGACTGTAATACGCAACAAGGCTCGTCTTGTGGCTAAGGGATATTGTCAAGAAGAAAGGATATATTTCAAAGAATCATTCGCGCCAGTGGCAAGACTAGAAGCGGTTCGAATATTTCTAGCCTACGCAGCTCACAAGAACATCCTGGTTTACCATATGGATATCAAGACAGCTTTCTTGAATGGAACTATCAAAGAAGAAGTTTATTTGAGTAAACCCGAATGCTTCGCTGATATGGAACATCTAAAACACGTATATAAGCTAAAAAAGGCCATCTACGGTCTAAAACAGGGTCCAAGGGCATGATATGATGAAATATCTTCCTTCTTACTCCAGGATCATTTCACCAATGGTATTGTTGACCCAAATATTTTTACAAGGAGATACCACAATGACATCTTGATCATTCAGATTTACATGGATGACATCATTTTTGGCTCTACAAATCCAAAACTTTCAAATGATTTTTCAAATCTCATGAAGAGCAGATTTGAGATGTCAATGATTGGGGATCTAAAATATTTTCTAAGACTTCAAATTCATCAAACCCTAACTGGTATTTTCCTAAATCAACATAATATACCTTAGAAATCCTTAAGAAACATGGAATGGACTCATGTGATCCTTCTAGTACCCCAATGGCTACTACCACCAAACTTGATTCTAATTTACACGGGAAACCAGTTGATCCGAAATTATATCAGAGCATGATTGGTTCTCTCATGTATCTAACATCCAGTAGACCAGATATTCAATTTGTTGTATGTTTATTAGCACGATTACAGGCTAAGCCTATGGAAAATCACCTCAAAGAGGTAAAAATGATCTTTGCATGATTGGTTCTCTCATGTATCTAACAGCCAGTAGACCAGATATTCAATTTGTTGTATGTTTATAAGCACGATTACAGGCTAAACCTACGGAAAATCACCTCAAAGAGGTAAAAAGGATCTTTTGATACCTCCGAATGTCTGTTGACATAGGACTTTGGTATCCGAAGGGTTCTAGATTCGATCTTATTGCCTTTTCAGATGTAGATTATGCAGGTTGTAGGGCAAAACAAAAAGTACTTCTGGTGGAGCACAATTTCTGGGAGAAAAACTAGTATGTTGGTCCTCAAAGAAATAAGACTGTACTGCACTATCAACTGCAGAAGCTGAGTATGTATCTCTATCGATGTGCTGCGGCTCAAGTATTTTGGATGCGCACATAACTGACAGACTATGACTTTCACTTTGACAGAATACCTATGTATTATGATTCGAAAAGCGCCATCTCCATCTCATGCAACTCTTTACAACATTCACGTACAAAACACATAGCAGTCCGTTATCATTTCATCAAAAAGCATGTGCAACAAGGTATTGTTGAATTACATTTCGTAAGGACTAATTACCAAATCACTGATCTATTGACCAAAGCCCTTCCAAAAGAAAGGTTTAAGTATCTAGTTTATCGAATTGGAATGCGAAGCCTAACTCCAGAAAAGTTAGAGTCACCTTAAATCTTTTTGAAATATTAAATTCAAAAAGCTTAGCTTACCTATAAGAATTTTTAAAAACAAAATACAAAATTTGAAAAACCAACAAAAACAAAATACAAAAATATAAAATTTTCAAAAATCCAAAAACAATATAATTTTTTAAAAAAAATACAAAAACATTAAAAAATTAAAAAATCCAAAAAATATTCTGCTACCGACATATCTCTTGTATAATAGATAGTATTTATGTTTTAGAAATATCACCCAAAATGATACAAAAATATAAATATGCTTTAGCAAGAGTTCATTAAAATGTTTTCAATACATGTCGTTTCTCAAAATTTTCTACAATGACTTATGGACAATTCAGTTCATAACTCGGTTTTATATGGTTTTTAAGGAGATGAAGAACATGATCAGTACTTTGTTCAACTTTCGTAGGAAAATGTGCACGAGTGCTTTTTCCTTGTTCACATGCGGGACATAAGTGGTCATTGGAGTAACGAAATCTTGGAAGAACGTCGAATAGCTTGTGTCGTGCAAGATCAGTCATGGTTTTGAAGTTCAAATGAGAAAGTCGTTTTTGTCATACCATGATTTGTCGAAGTTGCTTTAGAAATGTGACAACTCGGAAATTCCGAATCCCTAAACATTTATTCCCTTATAGTCCTTAACTATATCTTGGGAGCAACTGTCGTGACCTAGAATATTACACACAAGATTTGGTTATATAACGAATAAAAACACGAATATTAATCAAGTCGAACAACTAGAAATAGAGATATACGTATTTATAATCACCGTTTATGTAAAAACGATCCTAAAGTCAATAAAAATAATAATCTCTGGTGCTCGGAAAAATATTTATGATACGTTTTATGAACCTCGTTAACATCTTGTTAAAAATATAAGAGATATGGCAGATTTAGTCCCCGTGGGCACAATAGGGTTCCTCACAAGTCCCCACTCACCCTATATATATACTACTTATAATTAACATAGGGTTTAGTTTCTCCTGCTTCCTTTCTCAGCCGACAACACTAAACCATCCCTCTCTCATTTTCTCCGGCCACATCCGGCCATTTTCCGGCCACACCACCGGTTACCACATCACACCGCCACCACCATAATCACCACCATCTTATTCTCTTTCACTTGAGCTATTACACGCGCCCTAACTCTCACTCTAACACACTCTTTCATTCGAATTAAGCCACGAATTCGGAACTATTATCACCCTCCTCCTTGTTTCTTATTATCCGAAGGTCTGAGACAGGAAACCCACCAGTTTTGAGAGCCTTCTTAATAATAATGAAAAGATAATAATATTAACAAGAATATAAAAGTTTTTGGTATTGATAATGTACCCTCCGATCAGGTCAAAGGACCCCCCTTCGAGCCTAGTCGCAACCTATATATCGAAGGCTCTGGCTAGCCTCCTAAAACTTTCATTGGCGTAAAACTAATCACCTGTGATCTAGTTACCAAGTGGGAATTCACCAATCGAAGGATTAAGCCCTTCGGGGTATCCTTCGATAAGTCATTAGGACGGAATAGTGCCAAGTCAAAACAACACTAAAACCAAGTCTTACCCACGTCCCCTCTTTCTCTTTAGCTCCCACGCTAAACCAGGAGGAGTGGGACACTAAGCCCTAGCGGTTGCCACAAATAATGGGACGCCCCCATGATCTCCAAAATTCATGCAAACACTCTCCAAGGTTATTTCTTCCCTATAAATAGTCTTGGACGAGTTAGAAATCTGGTATGCAATCTCTCCTACTTTACCTTACTGCATTTTTCACCTAGATTTTCATACCAAGTTCTTATTCACACGCCGGAGGTGGTTCGCAGGGTCCAACCCCTGTGCAATCACTTAACGTAGTGTTTTAGTATTTCTTATTTCAGGTTATATCAAAGCTTGGCGCAACCACAACACCCCCTTATATCCTTTGATTACCATCGAAGGCCTGGTCGTGCAATTTATTGTACAATCAGTGGCGCCATCCGTGGGACTCGCTACAATTAGTCCCGTTATTTCCAAGCAAATAACCGGTCAAATATACTCGCTATTTTTCCGGCATGAATCCAGAGAGAGAATTTACACCCCCACCGGGTTTCTAGACCTTAACACCAATACCACCAGCTGACCTTAACAACCTTCCGCCAATTATGGCGTCTACATTCACTACACGACCTCACCCAGAAATAACACCCAATCACCATGCTTCGACATCAGCTAACCCGAAACCTGTCATTAGCCCTGCCTTTGTCGAAGCCAACTATGAAGAGTTGGAATCACTATTAAGGGCTCATAGGAGACAAGCCCGGAACACAAAAATGCGTAGAGAGTTAGAATACTCTAGTGATGATTATGATGAGGAGATGAAGATGGAGCCGAGGCCTCAGTCGCAGGGGGTCACGCATTCAGCTCTAAGAATAGGATCCCCTTCTAGTCGAAGGATGAGTAGAAGGTCTGTTGGTTTCGAAAGGGTCCCTAAAAGGGCTCCCACAAGGAGAGAATGAGTGATAGCTGAAGGTTCCAATGGAAAGAGCCAACGAAGGGAAAACATGGAGGTAAATCTTCCTCCGCTGCTGGCTGCTCATTTGGGGAGAACTGAAACAGGGGTTCCGCTACAGCCTTCTCACGCATCCGGCGTAGAAGGCGATCCACCTCTATTCAATATGGGGGGAAACCTTCCTTCCAATGGTATGTATCCCCAATTCCACACTCAGACTTATCCTCAAAACCTTTATCCACCAGTAAATGGACAGCCTAGTAACCAAAGTTTCCCACAAACTACTGCACCCTTCGGGCATCCCGTAGTCTATCCTCTTTACACCATGAATAATAGTTATCCCTTTAATATGAACACACCTTACCATCCATATCTTAACCAAACCCCTTCTGGAATACCCCCAACCATAATCCATACCCTGGCGTCCCTATGGGCGCAGCACCTTACAATTGCCTGTATTCGGAGCCTACGGGTTCCTCAACACCTTTCGTTAGATAGATCGAAGACTATCCTTTATCCGATGGTCTGAAAATGCCTTCCCACATAGGCACTTATGACGGAAAGGGGGATCCGGATAATTTCTTACACTTGTTCGAAGGGGCAATCAGGATGCAGAAGTGGGTCATGCCCGTGGCTTGTCACATGTTCACATATACTTTAAAGGATTTCGCCCGTATTTGGTGGAATGGGCAGAAACCAGGCAGCATTGTGAACCTCGATGACTTACAGGCTAAGTTCCGTTCACACTTCAGCTAACAAAAGAAATTCACAAGGACTCACCTGACAGTGCACAACATCAAACAGAGGGACAACAAAAGTACAAGAGCCTTCGTCACAAGATACACAAACGAAACTCTTCAGATTTTGGGCCTACATGAAGATCAACGCATCTCTGGCTTTGTACATGGTCTCCGAAACTGAACTTTGGTGGAATTTTTATCCATCGACCTTCCAGCCCATACAAAGGTCTTATGGAAAAGTCATACACCTGGATAGAAGCCAAAGAGGTGTCCACCAATGGGGCTCCGATTGAAAGTAGGGAGCACGGTAGTAAACCCTCGAAGCACCCTTTGTGGGAAGGATCGAAGAACAAAAATAAGAATCACAGCAGATTCACTCCCTACCACAAAAGTCCCAATCATGGCCTCTTAGGAAGTCTATCAAAATCACCAAGAGAGATATTGGCAACTGAGAGAGCTGCTAAAGCTTTCGAGCCACCCCCTCGCATGACAAGCAAAGGCAAAAACAGAGGTATGACTAAGTACTATCACTTCAATGAAGACTTCAGTCACGAAACGAACAGCTGCAGGGAGTTGAAGAAGCAGATAGAGGAAGCAGTAAAGTCGGGGCAACTAGCGCACCTTGTGAAAGGTATAAAGAAGGGTACGGAAAAAATCTCTGACACGCAGCTTGGAAAAGACACTTCCCCTCAAGAAGCTCCCATCCTTATGGTTCGCCAGGGAGAGTCTAATTTAAAAAGGAAAGTGGTATGTGCTTATTCACATACCTTTTATTCACCATTTTCAGGCTCTAAAAGACCAAAAACTAACGTTAAACGCCAAAGATATCGTGTTTTTGTGTTTCTGACTGTGCAGGAAAGGATATTGCAAAAACGACATCAAAATCAACCAAAAAGCCTAAAACGAGCACGAGATGTGGAAAAGAGTCTAAAAGTCAAGTCAAAGTAATTTGCTTAAGAAAAGCCCGTGACGACGATTTTATTTCTTAAAGGCTCAAGAAAATAAAAGAGACGCTTAATCGAAGTTCAAAGATAATTATAAAGATAAGCTTTCCAAGTTCGAGCAAGTAATCACTTTTAAGCCTTTGAAGACCTTTGGAAAGCACGTCAGCACGTAGCCTCAAGTTACAGCTAGTTACATTTAGTATTTTTAAACTTTGAGTAGCTTGTAATATAGTTTAAGTGTTGTTTTCATGAGATGTAATAGTCTAGGGGGCTAAAGCGTACACGATGGCAAACTAGGAAGCTTCCTGGCACTATTAATACGTTCACCTAAATCTTTTATAAAAGCTTTTATAAATTCTTGTCACCTTTGCATGTTTTCATTTCGAATGACATAAAAAATATGGGTTAGGGCTTGTTTTTAGGACATTAGCTTATTTACAAGCTTATTTGTTATATAAATTAGTTTTCTACAAAGTCTTTATAAGTTTTATAAGTTTAGATTTCATTTTCTGGCCTTAAAAATCGTCCAGCATCATTTTCTTATTATTTGCGAGTTGTGTTTCTAGGGTTTTGCGAGTATCATAGTGATTTGGCGAGTAAGGAGTACAAAGCTTTCTTTTTGCGAGTATGAAAGTGTTTTTGCGAGTATGACTTTTAAATAGCGAGTATGCTAGTCTAGATAGCGAGTATCAAACTTGGCTATCATATTTCTTGCGAGTAAGGTTTCTAGTTCTTGCGAGTTTGGTCTAAATATTGCGAGTATCAGTTTTTCACTTGCGAGTTTGTTTCTAAAATAGCGAGTATAAAAAATATGTATTGCGAGTATGGTCTTATAATCTTGTGAGTATTGTTCTAGTTCTTGCGAGTATCAGTCTCTCTTGCGAGTATGGTGCAAGGTTTGCGAGTATTGGGCCAGATTTGCGAGTATGGAACATGTATTGCGAGTATGGTTTGTTGTTTAGAAATTGCAAGTATGGAGTCTAGTGTAGCGTGCTTGAATTTTGTTTAGTGTCGAGTCGTCTTATTGATTTACAAGTACCATTTCTTTTATAAGCCGGGCTAGGCTTTTCATTACTTCATCGTTTCATCGAGTGAAGTTTTGTTTAGTTCACTCCTAAACGAAACTCCGCCGAAATTTATAAAAATCTTTTGAGTAATGTTTTCTTATTAGTATCAATTTAGTAAGAATCTTTTTAAGTTTTACTTTAATCTTTTAAATTTACTTTGTAACTTTTTATTAGAACTAGTTAATTTTTCGTATCGTTTATTCAATCTAAAAAATTAAAAACATTTTACTTTCTCGTTAATCTTTTCTTTTCTTTAATTCTCATATTTAGTTTACTTTTAAATCGTTTTGCAACTAGTTTATCCTTTCTTTGTTTCTTTTACTTCTTTTATTTTAGTCCTTAATCGTTTTCGTTAATCAAATGACAAAACTCCAAAAATATTCTCTTTGTCACTTTCTTTTATCGTTTGCAATTTCCTTCTCATTTTCTTCTAGTTTCATCAAGTTTTATGTTCGTTTTCTTGATTAATCCATTTTCTCTTGAACACGTTTTCTTTTACCTTATTGTTCTTAAGTTTTAAAAAGTTTTCTCATAGTGTAAACAAAACCAAATCTCATCTTTCAAACCTATTCACTTCACATAACTCACGACTCAATTGACGAGATCAATTCAACCCTCGTTGGGACTACGACTCGAGGTTTAAGCTTCACCGCTTGAATATTCGACCTATCAAAAAGTCACCGAAAGGGAGTTACACGAAGTGGGGGAAGTAACATTCCCCTCCGAGATAGGCAGATACCCTTTAGATGATCCGGTGGTCATTAAAGTCGTAATCTCCAATCTAGAAGTGAACAAAGTCTACATGGACTGTGGGAGCTCCTGTGAAGTAATCTATGAACACTGCTTTATGAAACTCAAGCCTTCGATTAGGTCAAAACGGGTAGAACCGAGGATGCCTTTGATCGGATTCTCGGGTGAACGCTCGTGGCCTCTAGGAGAAGTGCCTTTGGAAGTAACGCTCGGTGAGGGAAAGCTTACAAGGACTGAAACCCTAAACTTTGTTATTCTAAGGAGGAAATCCCCTTACAATCTGCTAATCGGAAGAACAACCATGCAGAAGATGGGTATAGTAGTCTCCACCGTACACTTAATGGTCAAGTTCCAAACAGAATACGGTATTGGGACTATACTCTCCAGTTACAACGAAGGGGTTAGAGAGAGTTCCAAAAGGATTGTCGAAGAAAGTCCTTACGTACCTGCAAAGGACGTTGAAGATTACGAAGGGTCAGAGGAGCATATGGTGATAAACGAGTCTCATTCAGAACAAAAGATAACAATAGGAAAGCAACTTCCTGCCACCTTCAAAAAGAGATTGGAGGAGCTACTTAAAGCTTACAAAGACGTGTTTGCATGGTCATACTTAGACATGACAGGAATTCCGAGAACACTCATGGTTGATGGGAAGCCTTTCAACACGGAGCATAGGCTCAATGAGTCAAAGCACATCAAACCGACTAAGCAAAAACGTCGAAGTATGACTCCCGAAAAGTATACAGTTATTTGCAAAGAAGTAAACGAACTCATGAAGGCTGGGATACTCAGCGAAGTAAAAAATCCATCTTGGGTCGCTAACCCAAAAATCATCCAATGAAGGGACGAAGGATGGCATATATGCGTAGATTTCACGGACATCAACAAGGCCTGTGCTAAACATGTTTGGCTTCCGATAGAGAAAGATGGGAAATCAATAACACCATCAGATCATCGGTTGAAATGTTTCCTCAGCACGAACAAAGGGTATCACCAGATACAAATGACAGAAGAAGATGAGGAAAAGACAGCCTTTCACGTGGGAAAAAGCACCTACTGTTATAGGAAAGTACCTGTTGGTCTGAAGAACGTGGAGGCTACATACCAACGGTTGATAGAGAAAGCTTTCGACAATCAAATGGAAAGGAATTTGGAAGCCTACGCTGGCTACATGATCATTAAAAGTAAGACGGAGGAAGACCTTGTAGCAACCCACTAACTTCCCCTTAGGTTAGAAAAGCCTTACTAACTTAACTTAGGCCCTCACTAAGCACAATCTAGGTTAGAAATGCCTATAGGATTTTCCCGAGCTAAATTTTTGCTTTATTATATCCTTATGACCTAACTAACCTCTAGACAAGCTCATGTATCCACCTATGCCAACCACCACTATGTTTACTTGTTGTAAACATCCCGGTATGTCAAGTCAAGGTTACAAACACATTTTTACTAAGAAAACTATCACTTTAGTACACTATGCTTATCTGAAAACCCTAATTGCACCTATGTGTTTACGGTTATCTTTAAAACCCTAATTGCTTATTTGAACTAGCTTGAAAGTGTTTAAAGCTTAGGTATGAGTTATAATAGTAACTTTAAGATATATTAGACTCTCTAGATCATAGTACAACTCCCTATAACTTAGGTACAAGTCCCCTAAGCACAAAACCCTAACTAGGACATTACTTTTCGGAAACTAGGTTTAACTTTCTCAAATCTTTACCATAAGCTACCACCACTTAGTATAAGCCTCTTAGGACTTAATATTAGTCACTAGACACTCATAGGACACCAAATTAGGCACCAAATCCTAGGAAAAACCCTAAACTCTTTCTAGGTAAAACTAGGTTAAAACTAAACTTAAAAACCTAAAACTAGCTACTATACTACTCTAAACTACCAAGCAAGCACCCTAGCACCTTCCCCTAACCTAGAACATGCCCTAGTACCTCTAAGCACCCAACAAAGGAGGTGCATCACCTCCTTGTCACCACCTTCTTCAAAACCGCCTCTCTCAGCCCTTTACCACCACAACCCGGCCTACCACCAGCCCCCTAGCTATGCATAGCTGATCTTAGTCACCCTTAGACCTGCCACAACCCCTAGCTCTACTTACTCGGCCTTCCCCTCCACGACACCTAGCAACACCTTTGTGTGCTCACTACTCCATCGCGACCTATAAATACCCCCTCTCCCTCATTCTTCTTTACACCTCTTCTACTCTTTACCTTACATACATTCTGTAGTACTAAGACTCTAGAAGCCATAGAAGTCGAGTACAAGAGCCTTGAGCCCTGTCGAGTTGTGGTTTTGGCCGATAGATACCCTAGAAACCCTAGCACCCTCGTTAACCCCTATACGACCTAGGTAAGCCTAAACCTTGAATCTATTAGCCTTAGAATAGACCTAGGACTCTTAGAACATGCATTAGAACCCTTAGGATAGCCTTGAACCTTTTCATTTGCAAGTTTCCATTTTAAAACCCTAGATTTAGGAAAATAGGTGCTTATATGCTAAATTGCTATATTATGTGATATAATATAAATTAGGTGACATATTTGAACTTATATTAGCTAAACATAAGCTTAGAAAGTTAATTTCTTTATAAAAATATGGTTTACTAGAAATTAGGACTAGTTTTGCAATAGTTTTCATGCATAAGGGTATATATGGTAAATTCTTGAAACTATAAAGTCTAGGGACTGTTTTTGACATTCCTTGGAAGTTATAAGTACAAGGACTCTTTTTGAAAAGTTTTGAAACCTTAGGATAGAAATTAAAATAAGTTATAAACTAAAAAGGACTAGTTTTGCAAATATTATAAAGTTAAGGGTATAAAAGGTAAATATTGAAAGTTAGTGAGGTCTAAGGACCATTTTTGTCATTTCTCTAAAATATATAAGTATAGGGACTAAATGTGCAAAAGTTAGAAAGTTATATGCTTAATTGTTATAAGTTTATAAGTTTAGGGTAGAAAGCGTAAATATATAAACTTGAAGGTTATAAACGGACTATTTTCATAAGTATAGAACCTATTTTGAGTTAGAAGTATGACACCTTTCCTACTAGGTAAGAGTGAGAATAAAAATTTTGACTTGATCCGGGCGTGTTGAGCCCTAGCTTGTCTCCCTTAACCAAAATAATCTTTAAAAATGATTATGGCTAAGCATTCGCGGATCTCATTACTTGAGATTTTAAATTTGCGAAGAACGAGAAATGATAGAGTTTCTTTAGAAGTTAGATGCTAAGCATAGAGTAGTTGGATCTCTTTCAAGCTCATCGAGGGTACTCATGTCTTTTTTGTTCCCACAAAATTGTCTCACCCCATATCTTGTGTAATAATTAAAGATATTGCGGGTTTTGACGAAATTTAGTTCTTTATCTTCTTAAGAGAATCTTTGCTTGAAAAATTGGGTACACATAAAGGATACACGCCATTGTCTCGAGTTATATTGTATTGTATTTTGTTGTATTGCGTAGTACGCATGTGGTTTCGGAGCTACCCTAAAGCTCGGTATTCAGTAGAGCTAAAGTGCTTTGAGACTTCGGATTGAGATCGGACCTTGGATCCTACATTCTAACCTAAGCAGTTGGCGGTAGGTCTTGGATTGTAACCGTGAAGGTTCGGAGTTGAAAAGTTACTATGACAAGAAAAGAAAGAAAAAAAAATGAGAAAAAGTATCAAGAAAAAGTATGAAGAAAAGTGAAAAATCAAAAGAAAGAATAAGGATTTATGTTGAGATTTATGGATTATGAGCTTAAGTGTTAAGACTAAAGTTGGTAGCACGTGAGGTGCATGCGAATGATCCTAGATCGGGCGCATGAGGTGCACGTGAAGGTACTCTCCAACTTATGTCTATTTTGATGTATTCCAAAGTCTTTGTATGTATCCAATATCCTTGATGTGGACCACATTTCTCGAGCAAACCTTCTTAAGAGAAGATCGATAACTACTTAGCGTCTGAATTTGGTATCTTTATCGGACTAAAAACTATGAAACGAGATGCTTATGAAGAAATTCATTTCTCTCACAAAAATAAAATAATGAGATACAAAAATAGGAAAATGGGAGCAAGAGGTACACGAGTAACTTCCATGGGTAGCGTTAGCATCTAATTTGTAATTAAACAATGATCTGTTTTTACGCTTAGTTTGGGGGCTTGTGAAAAATCAGGGACGATGAATTTTATCCAATCGGTCACTTTTCTATGAATCGTGTTCTTACTCTATGACCCTTAATCGTTATTGAAAGATAATGAAAGTCAAGCACACCGTCATACGCTAAAGTAGTGTAATATAAGTAGTACATAGAATAAAACGGAAAAACCGGGGCGTTTTAGGGAATAAATGATTTCGTATCTCTCTTGAACGTTTTGCTACTTTTCAAAGTTAGTAAAGAGAGGTGTGAAATTATTTATCTCTAAAGCGTGACGTGATTACATTGCGTGAGGACACGCAATACCTTAGTCTAGGGGATTTTGGTATGTGCTTATTCACATACCTTTTATTCACCATTTTCAGGCTCTAAAAGACCAAAAACTAACGTTAAACGCCAAAGATATCGTGTTTTTGTGTTTGTGACTGTGCAGGAAAGGATATTGCAAAAACGACATCAAAATCAACCAAAAAGCCTAAAACGAGCACGAGATGTGGAAAAGAGTCTAAAAGTCAAGTCAAAGATGAAATTTGCTTAAGAAAAGCCCGTGACGACGATTTTATTTCTTAAAGGCTCAAGAAAATAAAAGAGACGCTTAATCAAAGTTCAAAGATAATTATAAAGATAAGCTTTCCAAGTTCGAGCAAGTAATCACTTTTAAGCCTTTGAAGACCTTTGGAAAGCACGTCAGCACGTAGCCTCAAGTTACAGCTAGTTACATTTAGTATTTTTAAACTTTGAGTAGCTTGTAATATAGTTTAAGTGTTGTTTTCATGAGATGTAATAGTCTAGGGGGCTAAAGCGTACACGATGGCAAACTAGGAAGCTTCCTAGCACTATTAATACATCATAGGTGGCTTCATTTTGAAGCTAGTAGGTTTTAGTTTTTCATTAGTGTAAGTTTTATTTTAATGCAAGTTTTATTTTTCATGTCATTTTTCTTTAGCTTATTTAACATTCCTTCTTAATCTTTCTTTTCAATCTTTACATGTTTTGAGCTTATTTTCGTTATTATTAATCATTGTTTACGTTCACCTAAATCTTTTATAAAAGCTTTTATAAATTCTTGTCACCTTTGCATGTTTTCATTTCGAATGACATAAAAAATATGGGTTAGGGCTTGTTTTTAAGACGTTAGCTTATTTACAAGCTTATTTGTTATTTAAATTTGTTTTCTACAAAGTCTTTATAAGTTTTATAAGTTTAGATTTCATTTTCTTGCCTTAAAAATCGTCCAGCATCATTTTCTTATTATTTGCGAGTTGTGTTTCTAGGGTTTTGCGAGTATCATAGTGATTTTGCGAGTAAGGAGTACAAAGCTTTCTTTTTGCGAGTATGAAAGTGTTTTTGCGAGTATGACTTTTAAATAGCAAGTATGCTAGTCTAGATAGCGAGTATCAAACTTGGCTATCATATTTCTTGCGAGTAAGGTTTCTAGTTCTTGCGAGTTTGGTCTAAATATTGCGAGTATCAGTTTTTCTCTTGCGATTTTGTTTCTAAATAGCGAGTATCAAAAATATGTATTGCGAGTATGGTCTTATAATCTTGTGAGTATTGTTCTAGTTCTTGCGAGTATCAGTCTCTCTTGCGAGTATGGTGCAAGGTTTGCGAGTATTGGGCCAGATTTGCGAGTATGGAACATGTATTGCGAGTATGGTTTGTTGTTTAGAAATTGCAAGTATGGAGTCTAGTGTAGCGTGCTTGAATTTTGTTTAGTGTCGAGTCGTCTTATTGATTTACAAGTACCATTTCTTTTATAAGCCGGGCTAGGCTTTTCATTACTTCATCGTTTCATCGAGTGAAGTTTTGTTTAGTTCACTCCTAAACGAAACTCCGCCGAAATTTATAAAAATCTTTTGAGTAATGTTTTCTTATTAGTATCAATTTAGTAAGAATCTTTTTAAGTTTTACTTTAATCTTTTAAATTTACTTTGTAACTTTTTATTAGAACTAGTTAATTTTTCGTATCGTTTATTCAATCTAAAAAATTAAAAACATTTTACTTTCTCGTTAATCTTTTCTTTTCTTTAATTCTCGTATTTAGTTTACTTTTAAATCGTTTTGCAACTAGTTTATCCTTTCTTTGTTTCTTTTACTTCTTTTATTTTAGTCCTTAATCGTTTTCGTTAATCAAATGACAAAACTCCAAAAATATTCTCTTTGTCACTTTCTTTTATCGTTTGCAATTTCCTTCTCATTTTCTTCTAGTTTCATCAAGTTTTATGTTCGTTTTCTTGATTAATCCATTTTCTCTTGAACACGTTTTCTTTTACCTTATTGTTCTTAAGTTTTAAAAAGTTTTCTCATAGTGTAAACAAAACCAAATCTCATCTTTCAAACCTATTCACTTCACATAACCACGACTCAATTGACGAGATCAATTCAACCCTCGTTGGGACTACGACTCGAGGTTTAAGCTTCACCGCTTGAATATTCGACCTATCAAAAAGTCACCGAAAGGGAGTTACACGAAGTGGGGGAAGTAACATTCCCCTCCGAGATTGGCAGATACCCTTTAGATGATCCGGTGGTCATTAAAGTCGTAATCTCCAATCTAGAAGTGAACAAAGTCTACATGGACTGTGGAAGCTCCTGTGAAGTAATCTATGAACACTGCTTTATGAAACTCAAGCCTTCGATTAGGTCAAAACGGGTAGAACCGAGGATGCCTTTGATCGGATTCTCGGGTGAACGCTCGTGGCCTCTAGGAGAAGTGCCTTTGGAAGTAACGCTCGGTGAGGGAAAGCTTACAAGGACTGAAACCTTAAACTTTGTTATTCTAAGGTCGAAATCCCCTTACAATCTGCTAATCGGAAGAATAACCATGCAGAAGATGGGTATAGTAGTCTCCACCGTACACTCAACGGTCAAGTTCCAAACAGAATACAGTATTGGGACTATACTCTCCAGTTACAACGAAGGGGTTATAGAGAGTTCCAAAAGGATTGTCGAAGAAAGTCCTTACGTACCTGCAAAGGACGTTGAAGATTATGAAGGGTCAGAGGAGCATATGGTGATAAACGAGTCTCATTCAGAACAAAAGATAACAATAGGAAAGCAACTTCCTGCCACCTTCAAAAAGAGATTGGAGGAGCTACTTAAAGCTTACAAAGACGTGTTCGCATGGTCATACTTAGACATGACAGGAATTCCGAGAACACTCATGGTTGATGGGAAGCCTTTCAACACGGAGCATAGGCTCAATGAGTCAAAGCACATCAAACCGACTAAGCAAAAACGTCGAAGTATGACTCCCGAAAAGTATACAGTTATTTGCAAAGAAGTAAACGAACTCATGAAGGCTGGGATACTCAGCGAAGTAAAAAATCCATCTTGGGTCGCTAACCCAATAATCATCCAACGAAGGGACGAAGGATGGCATATATGCGTAGATTTCACGAACATCAACAAGGCCTGTGCTAAACATGTTTGGCTTCCGATAGAGAAAGATGGGAAATCAATATCACCATCAGATCATCGGTTGAAATGTTTCCTCAGCACGAACAAAGGGTATCACCAGATACAAATGACAGAAGAAGATGAGGAAAAGATAGCCTTTCACGTGGGAAAAAGCACCTACTGTTATAGGAAAGTACCTGTTGGTCTGAAGAACGTGGAGGCTACATACCAACTGTTGATAGAGAAAGCTTTCGACAATCAAATGGAAAGGAATTTGGAAGCCTACGCTGGCTACATGATCATAAAAAGTAAGACGGAGGAAGACCTTGTAGCAACCCACTAACTTCCCCTTAGGTTAGAAAAGCCTTACTAACTTAACTTAGGCCCTCACTAAGCACAATCTAGGTTAGAAATGCCTATAGGATTTTCCCGAGCTAAATTTTTGCTTTATTATATCCTTATGACCTAACTAACCTCTAGACAAGCTCATGTATCCACCTATGCCAACCACCACTATGTTTACTTGATGTAAACATCCCGGTATGTCAAGTCAAGGTTACAAACACATTTTTACTAAGAAAACTATCACTTTAGTACACTATGCTTATCTGAAAACCCTAATTGCACCTATGTGTTTACGGTTATCTTTAAAACCCTAATTGCTTATTTGAACTAGCTTGAAAGTGTTTAAAGCTTAGGTATGAGTTATAATAGTAACTTTAAGATATATTAGACTCTCTAGATCATAGTACAACTCCCTAGAACTTAGGTACAAGTCCCCTAAGCACAAAACCCTAACTAGGCCATAACTTTTCGGAAACTAGGTTTAACTTTCTCAAATCTTTACCATAAGCTACCACCACTTAGTATAAGCCTCTTAGGACTTAATATTAGTCACTAGACACTCATAGGACACCAAATTAGGCACCAAACCCTAGGAAAAACCCTAAACTCTTTCTAGGTAAAACTAGGTTAAAACTAAACCTAAAAACCTAAAACTAGCTACTATACTACTCTAAACTACCAAGCAAGCACCCTAGCAACTTCCCCTAACCTAGCACACGCCCTAGTACCTCTAAGAACCCAAGAAAGGAGGTGCATCACCTCTTTCTTCAAAACCGCCTCTCTCAGCCCTTTACCACCACAACCCGGCCTACCACCAGCCCCCTAGCTATGCATAGCTGATCTTAGTCACCCTTAGACCTGTCACAACCCCTAGCTCTGCTTACTCGGCCTTCCCCTCCACGACACCTAGCAACACCTTTGTGTGCTCGCTACTCCATCGCGACCTATAAATACCCCCTCTCCCTCATTCTTCTTTACACCTCTTCTACTCTTTACCTCATATACATTCTGTAGTACTAAGACCTTAGAAGCCATAGAAGTCAAGTACTAGAGCCTTGAGCCCTGTCGAGTTGTGGTTTTGGCCGATAGATACCCTAGAAACCCTAGGTAAGCCTAACCCTTGAATCTATTAGCCTTAGAATAGACCTAGGACTCTTAGAACATGCATTAGAACCCTTAGGATAGCCTTGAACCTTTTCATTTGCAAGTTTCCATTTTAAAACCCTAGATTTAGGAAAATAGGTGCTTATATGCTAAATTGCTATATTATGTGATATAATATGAATTAGGTGACATATTTGAACTTATATTAGCTAAACATAAGCTTAGAAAGTTAATTTCTTTATAAAAATATGGTTTACTAGAAATTAGGACTAGTTTTGCAATAGTTTTCATGCATAAGGGTATATATGGTAAATTCTTGAAGCTATAAAGTCTAGGGACTGTTTTTGAAAAGTTTTGAAACCTTAGGATAGAAATTAAAATAAGTTATAAACTAAAAAGGACTAGTTTTGCAAATATTATAAAGTTAAGGGTATAAAAGGTAAATATTGAAAGTTAGTGAGGTCTAAGGACCATTTTTGTCATTTCTCTAAAATATATAAGTATAGGGACTAAATGTGCAAAAGTTAGAAAGTTATATGCTTAATTGTTATAAGTTT
>LBNU01012783.1:112848-131795 GCA_014162995.1 Artemisia annua | reverse complement strand
GCAACCCGTAATTTTCCACGTCGACATTTACTTCCAAACTCTAACTTTTACTATTCATCCTCGTAGTTTTCACTATTCGCTATTTTGATTAAAATTAACTAAATGTTTTTACACGACTTTTTTTTATGCATGAACAATATAACCCAATACTCCCAATAAATATTTTAATACATTCTATTACTTGGTAAACTACTCCAAAAATTTAAATGATGATTTGCTTTCACTTGTTGAATTTTTTTTATATACACTTAAAGTATATATAATTACTTGGCTTACCTAATTATTAAAAAAAAAAACATTTATTTTATATGCCCAATACATACCCAAAAATTTCAAGTACAATATTTTTCTAACATTTACACTTTATTTTAATTATTTACACCTTTTCTAGCCATTTATATTACAAAATTAGCAAAACTATACATGTAACTAAACCCTTTTTGAATCTAATTATCTAGTTAGGGAACATGGGCAATAAATGAAGCACACCTCCCCCATTCTTTCCTCATTTTCGGCTGCCATCCACACCAAACGAACATGCAAAATCTTTTTTTTTCAAACTAAAGTACTAATAGTTAAATATTAAAATGAAAATATCTAAGGTTTTGTATTATAAAAGGTTGTAACTAGCTACACATATCTTGACAACTTAGCAAAATTTTTAGAACTCTCCTCTACCTACTGTAAGGTTCGGCCATAGAAGATAAAGAAGGAAAGAAATTCGATTTTGATCCTTTCAAGTGTTATTCGATCTTTTACGGATTTATATTTTAGTTACAAAAGGTTTTGGAGTTATATTCGGGTTATATTGTTCTAGTTCCTATCACAAATCCATCATATTCAAGTAAGATTAAAAACTATTTTTATACTTTTACTATGTATTGTATACATTCCTTATGCTCATTTATGCATTCACTAAGTTTAAATATTTATTTAAACTCATTTCATCACCTATATCACCTATATACATGTTTGTGAGATTTTATTATGTTTTATTTTTATTTTGGAACTATATAAATTGTGAAAGAATTAGTGGAAGAGATTAGAATAGATATTGGAGTTGATTTAAGGGTTTTTAGTAGAAAAAAAAATGGATTATTTAAAAATATACGCGGAAGCGCTGCCCAAATTTTTAACTTTTAGAAGATCTGGTTATTTCTACAAGGATTTAGTCAAATAAATGGAAAATATATTTTGTAACGAAAATGTGGTCGTTTAAATAGATTAAAACGGATTTGTAACGAATAAGATACGAGTTTTCTAACATATATTATCGATAACTATTTTCAGAAAATTTAATAGTTGCTGTATGGATTTCGAGTTAGTAAAACCGAGCTTTAAAGGATAAACCAAGTACCCGAGACGTTAAAATGTGTTAGTATACTTAAATACCTTCGTAGGGATAGGTAGAACTTTACAAACCGAGCTATAACGAAGAAGTTATGACTTAACGAAGTTATCGACGAAAAATATATTTTTGACAGCTTTTTCTAATAGAGAATAGTAACCAGTTTTTATTTTAGAAATAAATTTTCGACGCTTTAAGTGCGGTTTTGGACAAAATGACTTAAACGGAAGTTGTAGCGTTTTGGTTCCTTATTGTAGTTGAATCATAAACTTATCAAAATATATACTACCAAAACATTCATATCGTAATTACAATACATACTTGCTTAAAATCCAAAAAGGGGTATATTTTGACTATTGACATAAAATAATGAAGCAACGCTATTTATATAACCAAACTTACAAACAAACATGTACGGTGATATAACATTTATAAATTTCATAACATGACATCATTTCATGACCTAAATCATATCATTCATATTAGGTTGCGGGTAGTTTCTGAGCCTCTATTTCCGTGCACACTTTCTTGCATCGTATTACTTATTGCTTGAGGTGAGTATTCACGAACCCCCTTTTTCTAACTATTTTAATCGCTTTGGGGTGGATGCATGATCTATACTTAGAAATCTAATTGTTACACTTAAATGAACTTAAATTACTTTTGTTTCACTAGTTATGCTCGTAAGTAAATCATATTTGAACTAAATTGATTGCTATTTTATGAACACTATTATTTGAACCCTTTGACTTGATATTTGAACCTTTGACTATTTTAAACTTGTTATACTTGGTTTTGAACCCTTTGACTATTTCGAACTCTTTTGACTTGTCTTGACCTTATAACTTGTTTTGAACTCTCGAACTTGACTTGAACTTTTTGAACTCGACTTAAACCTTTGAACTTAATGTACCNGCAGTGTCTTCCACATGCTTAACAGTGGTAATTGTTAGCATTATTCCCAACAATCCTCCCCTAAACTTATGATTTCTCTGCAAATCAATAAGTTTCTTCAATCAATCAGCATCTGTGAGGATATGGGGAATTCTTCAAAACACTTCACTTCCTTCTCAAAGCTTGCATAGCTCTTGAACTCTGATCTTGTATATTCCGCAGCAAAGCTTTAACCTTCTCAGTAATTTCATGAACTCTTAATCTTGTTGATAACATTACTGACAAAGTTCCAACTCTAAGTGAATATTCCTTTTCTGCAAACATGAATGCATCCACTCCAGCTTTTGTAGAAACATGATGAACCTCACATGAATCATAATATGTCCATGTAGTACTGAGATCTGTAGCTTCAAACTTCCAGTATCTATCATTAGAATCAGGTTCATACAGTCTCCTTAAATCAACCCATAGCTGCATTTCCTTCACATCTTTAAGATTATCTGCCTTAAATCTTTCTTGAACCCTCTTCCAAAGCATATCAAGATCACTTCTATCACATGTTTTAAGAAGATCTTTATATTTAATGAAGGATGAAGTTTCACCACCTAATCTGGTAATTTTCCATGTTGAAGCGAAATTTTTAGCTGTAGAAATTTCCCAATCAACAATAGGATGTCTGACTTGTAATGGACCTGGATAAAAATCTCCTTCTTCCATCACTATCATGTCATTCAGCTGATCTTCTGTAAGCTTCTCAGATTGGAAATCTTGTTGTTGAGCAAATCTTGTCTTCTTGGTGGTTTCTTGTTCAGAAGTTATAGCTTTCCTTTTAAACTTAGGAAATCTTCTTTCTTCTTCTTCAGAGTTCATTGGGATGAAGTCTTTATCTTGTCTTTTGACTCTGTAATAGATCCCTTCAACCTGGTCATGTGACATTCCTTTAAACTGAGACATTTTCCAACTACCAACATGACAACAATATGTCTTCATTTGTGCAATAACCTGTGCCTTTATTGGTTGTCTTGCCTTCTTTTGACCTTTTCTGTCTTTACCTATTGCCTCTTGAAGTGCTTGTTCATTCTTCAGTGTAATAAAATCAGATAGTTGAGCTGGCCTTTGTTCTTCAGTTAAAGTCCTATATGCAATTAGTTCAATAGCCTTCTTCTTGATAACTGGATCATTATCAATCATCCACTGGATTTCATCTTCAGTTGGCACATATGTGAATTCTGCAGTGTTTTCTTTGAAGATTGCAGGTGGAACAGTAGAAATTGGAGTAGCCATTTCCAATTCTGCATTGTTCAATCTTTGAGCCTCTATGAAACTTGCAATATCTAGTTCATCTTGTCTTTTCTTCTTTGCAGTTTCATCTTCTGTTATCTTCCTTGCAACTTCAGCATCATAATCTATCTGTGGTTGTTCTTTTACTGAAATCTTCCTTGATTGCTCAGTTTCTGCAGTAGCCATAGGAGCCTTTCCTTTCTCCTTCCTTATCCTTTCAATTTCTTCCTCTGCAGTGGTAATATTTTGACCAGCAGTGGGAACCATCTGATCAACAGTGGAAACATCTGCAGAGGT
Source organism: Artemisia annua (assembly GCA_014162995.1). Lineage (NCBI taxonomy): Eukaryota > Viridiplantae > Streptophyta > Magnoliopsida > Asterales > Asteraceae > Artemisia > Artemisia annua. Next base: position 127,975 of record LBNU01012783.1, on the reverse strand, counting down.
AAGAACCTGCTCTTCAGTGGAAACTGCTTGTACTTGTTGAGGTTGACTTGAAGCTATATCCAAAATTGCTATTTGAACACCTAGATCAACAAGCTCTGTGGCTTCAGTATCCTTAGATTCTCCAACTGGTTCATCAAACCTCAAGTCTGAAATACCAAACTCTGCATCATCTTCAAAATTGATTCTCCTCCCCTTAGTTTCAGCATTTGTTTTCCTCCCCTGTTTGGGAGAATTACCCAAATCTTCACTAAATTCCTCTGAATCATCATGAGGTGAGGATGGGGATGAGAGCACAATCTTTGCAGTTCTTTTCTGTTTCAACCCCTGCACTTCTTCCTTCAAGGTCTGAATCTCAGCTTGCATACTCTTAAGATCTTTGGCATGCTTCTTCTTTGTTTGTGCCAAGTCTTTCTCCAAGGATTCAACCTGTTTTGCTAATTTGGTAAAAAGTTCCATCAATTCAATAGGTTGCCCACTACCCTCATCACTTCCTACTGTGTTACCTGTTGGGAGAGGTGAATCATGGGGCATTGGTTCAGTCTGTACCCTAGATGGACTAGGTTGAAGCCTGGAACCACCACTGCTTGTTCTTAAACCAAAAGGTTCAAAAACATGCAATGTTGTGATGAGAGAAGTTGGTTGTTTTTGCCTCTTCTCATATGTGTCAGTAACTGGTGGGGTGTAATGGATAGGTGGAACTGTAATAGTGGGTGTGTGTTGGGGTACAACTGGGATTGCTGCACCTTAACCCTGTACTTGTGCAATCTTAGCAAGCATCTCAGGAAAAAGTGGTTTAAATTCCCCATTCCATCCATCTGAAACCTTATCCATATTTTGAAAAACTTTTGGCTTAAGACATGGGGTTTTGTAAATTCTTTTGTGGGGTTGCAGTGGAAATTCAGTTAGCACTGCTTGCACAAACCTTGGATACATCAAAAATTTATATGGACTCTTTACATTGCCTTTCATACTGTTAAAAATAAGCTTTGAAAAGTAAAAAATCCTATCAGTGGCTAAACAAACCAAAGGGTAAGCCAAGGTTGAACTGAATTGTTCATAAAATGTTTTCTTAGGACTTACGCAATGCAAAAGAGTATGAATGAAAAATCTCCAATGGGGGCAAAAACATCCCTTTTTGAAAGTAACCTTTTTGTCAGATGTATTATGCCCCATTGTTGAGAGATGTTTATGAATTTCTGGATTGGGCAATGTGATGATACCTTTAAGATCATCCAATTGGAGGATTCTCCTCAAGGATGATTCAATAACATCAATAGTTACCCCATCCACTTTGGCTCTAAGAGTATCCACAGTTTCATGTGTGTCTCCATCTTCAATAGTGATGGACTCTACAGAGTTCCAAAACTGTTTGATTTGAGAGACATAGATTGTGGGGTTTAGAGTTAAAGCATACCTTATGTGAGTGGTATTGAGAAAATCCGCAATCTGATGTAAAACAGGGCCACTCTTTTCGTTTGACTTCTGCAAGTAGGCCACTTGGTTGTGCTCATCTGCAAAGTTTAATGGTGCCATAGTGTATTTTGAGAAAAGAATGATTGTGTGAGTATGAATTGAATGTAAAACAAGCCAATTGAGATTAAAAGATTTATACTGTTAGGGTTTGAGAGTTATACGCAAGAGAGATTATCTATAGAAAAGAATAAATTAAAATAAGTAAGAAGATAATTCTCTAATTTTAACCCTATTAAAACGGAAAACCAGTTATTCTCAACGGCTAGTTAAAAATTTATTTACTGACACAACAGTTGTAACGGCTAGATCAACAGTGGTAAAAATAACAACGGCAGTGGTAACTATGAACTAGCAGTGGTAACTTTTCACAAAATTTCTAAGAGCAGTGGTAAAGTAAAACATAGATTAAAAGTACTGCTCTTTTCATAGTTTTTAGCAAACTATCAGCTATCAATGGATTTGATATGTCTTTACCATGAGCCGTTTGCTATGGACTAGCCAACTCTTAATCATTTAGAATATGGTGAGTTGATGACCATATAGTTTTTGGTAAACTATCAACCATAAACGGATTTTTTAGTCTTTACCAGTAGCCGTTTTCTCTGGACTAGTTGATTCTTATGTGGATTAGCCATGGTGAATCAATAACCATTTGTTGTGTGTCTCAGTTACACACTTTTTACGATCAACTCCCAGCAAAAATTGGTTATGTACCTGCACATATTAGTATAAAGCAAAGAATATGCATAACCACTGTGTTTAAACCAAAGTTACTTTTTGACCAAGCCACTATTCACAAAAATATCTTCTAAGGGTCAACCCGATATAGTAAATAATATCTATATTTACTTCTCAAACCTACCAAAATAGGTAAGAGTTATTATTCCTTTTAATTATCCTTAGAGTTGACTTTGCCTATAAAAGGGGCTCGAATCACCAATAATCATCGCTAAACACTTTTTATAACATCACCAAATCCTTAAATCACCATGAGCAAACTCCCAAAAATTGTTAAAATCTCCTCTGATTCATCTTCAGAGGAAGCAGTTTACTTCTCTTCTAATTCATCTTCAGAGGAATCAGGATGAGCTAGTTACTTTCTACCTTGTGCTTCAAGTTCTTCAACCAGAAAGCCTAAGAAGAAGGTGGAAACACTTGTACCTTTTGATGATTTGCCTACTCCACCATCATTTGAATTTTACGCCAGCTCCTCTGATGATGATGAGACATACACCCTCTCAAAGGAGTTGCCAAAGGCTCTGTCACAGGCTCTAGAATCAGCTTTATCAAATATGAAGAAGATACTAGTTCCAGAGAAGCCCGCAAGACTTCCAGAGCTTCCTAAACAAGTGCTTTGTCTCCCTAGTCCAAGATGGTTGGAAATGCAGACTCCAAAGAAAGTCCACAAGCCTAAACATGACTACAAGGGAAAAGGCAAAAAGCCTAGGGAGTAGATGGTGTAGGTTGTTAGGATGTTTTGTTTTGATGGTTGATGTGTTTTTCCTCTCCTTTTATGTAATGAAACTTATGTATGATTTGAATGAATGAATGAAGTTTCACTGTTTTTCTTTTCCACTGTGAGAGTTAAACTTTCCACTGTTTACAATTTAGTTGCCACTGTTGTCTTTATCCGCTGCATAAAAGTTAGTGGACAAACATATACAACAATTTTAGTACCAAAAACCTCCCCTCAACAATAAAGACCATTAGACATCAAAATTTTATGGATTAAGCATTCCAATACCTGTTACCAAGTACTGAAACCTTCCCACATCAAGCCCTTTTGTTAATAAATCAGCATAGTTGTCATCAATATGTATTTTGACAACATGAATAAGTTTTTTCTGATAACAATCTCTTATAAAGTGATGTCTAATTTCAATATGTTTAGTCTTAGTGTGTTGAACAAGATTTTTAATTATGCATATGGTATTGCTATTGTCAATATAAATGATGGTATTCATAAAATTGTACCCATAGTCTAAAAGTTGGTTTTGAAGCCATAGAACTTGAGCACAGCAACTTGCAGCAGCCACATACTCTGCCTCAGTTGATGAAGTTGCCACCATTGTTAGTTTCTTGCACTGTGATTGGCCCTGAAACGGTCAACAAAAGTCAACCAAGGATTTGGTCAACTCAAGTCAATTATCTAAGAGCTCAATACACCAAGGAGAGTATAGGAATTCCTCGGGTCGTTTAAATCCCGACGAGGAGTGAATTGTGTCGAAAAACGAATATGAGATCAAGTGCTTATGAAACGGGAATGGGAAAGTGAATTTGATTTGAATTAAACTACGGGATTACAAATGAAATTTAAAAGCAAACACTACAATTGATTACTGAAATACGTACACGTTTACAAATCTAAAAGATACGTATACGTTAATAAAAACGTACTTGTACAAAAATAAAAGTGAAAATAAAAATCTAAAAATACCTAAGTGATGAAAAACATATTTTTTAGATCCTAAAAATAAAAGAAAATTTTCAGAAAAATAAAATTATTTTTACACTATTTTAATTAATTAAAACTAATTAATTACTTATTATTTAATTAATACTAATTACTAAAAACTAGATTAAATCAAAATAAATACTAGATGAACAGTAGAAATTCTATAAAAATTCCTAAAAATATTTTAAGTTACTAGAAATTTAATAAAAATATAAAAATGTATTAGTATTTAACAAAAATTTAAAAAGAAAATTAAAATTAAATTATATTAAATAGAAACTATCACTTAATATTAAAAAGGATGATTCTTGTGATTTTCTTTTTACAAACCTATTAAACAACCAAAATGATGAAACTTTTGTGAAGGGAACTTTTCTGGAAAAGCTCAATAAGCTCAAAAAGAGCTTATAAGCTAAAACAGTTGACCAAGTGTTGACCAAAGATGAAAATAAGCTCAAATAAGCTCAAGTGGGGTCCACTATGGTCAAATCAGATGCAAATGAGTTANGATGCAAATAAGTTAAATGAGTACTTAAGAACCAAAATCACCAAGATAAGCACACTGAATAAGCTATGAAATCAAATTAAGCACTTTGGTTATATGGTTCTGTGACAGAAAATGGGACAAACTTGGGGGCTTAATTAAGGTGGGGTCCACTGAGCTTAAGGCTCAAACCCAAGATGAAATGGGCAACCAGCTAGGTGATGAGCTTGTAGAAACAAGAAGCACTCACTGGGGCCCACAGATAAGCTCAAAAAGAGCTTGAGAAGTAGCAAGCTCACACTGAATTCCAGTGTATGCAGAAAATGAACAAGTTAAAAAAAGAAGTTGCAGCCCTGGAAAAAGGGCTTGAAAAAGCTACAAGCTGATTTGATACAGAAGATTGGTTGGTGGGCTTCACAAAAAGCCAAGCTTCACAAGCAGAAGCTCAAGAATGAGCTTATGGTTGGCTTGTGAAAAGGGAAGCCTACACTGATGACTCAGTGTAGGATGTTGCTTGGGAAAAGGAGTTTAAGCAATTAAGCAGCACAAATAAGCAATCCATGCAACACCAAAGCTCATACAACAATTATTCCAATAATACTTCACAAATCAACAAAAATATCACCACAATAACAACTACTTAATCTATTGCAAGCTTGTAAATCTCAAAATGAAAACTGTGCACAGGGCACTTTCTCAGAAAATTGCTATTTTCCAAAAGCAAAATAAGCAGTAAAATAAGCCACAGAAAAATCAAGAAAATTACCACAATAAGATAAGCAACCAAATAATCATATCCCAAGATCACAGATCATAAAACTCAATATTGACTCCTACAGAGAATTCAAAAGTTTATTCAAAAAACTTTTTCTGCATGACTTGACTTTTTGATTTTTGATAAAGTTTTGACTTTCTTGAATTTTGATTGATTCAACTTGACTTAGAATGGAATATTAAGCTGATTTAAAACTAAATTGACCTAGATTAACAACTTATGAAAAGGTTTGGGTGATTAAGCTGTTCACAAATCTCACAGTTAAACCATAAGATGAAATCAAAGATCAAATTGACTTTTGCACAAAAGACCACTGAATTTTATTGTTCCTAACACCTAATTGAGACTAAAGACATATGAAACATGCAAATGGAACAACCAAAACACACTGAAACACTAGATTGCAGTCTATACCAAACACCCTTAATAACTCACAGATTTTGGATTTTACACACAAATCAATGATTTAATCAATGAGACTGATCTTAACTACTTATCACAACACATTAAGCATATTTAAGCTCAAAATTCACTGTCCTAACAACAATTGCAATGTTTTTCATGGTTCACCATTTTATCAGTCAAAATAAACTTTATGGCCACAATGGTTTTTAACAAACAATCTACCACTTTAATGTAACAATCTAACTTAATAACACCAAATTATCATATAAAGACAGAATTTAAGGCTAAATACAAAGAAACTTGGTAAATGAGAAAAGTGAATAAAATGCTTACAAGACTGCCATCATGTCAAATTCAAAGAACAAGGACCCAAGAACATTCCTATAGGCTCCCCACAGAACCACTAACCCATGGCCATCCACAATTCACCATGCTCCAGCCATCTTCTTTGTGAACCTGTAACTTTTTATTTTTTCTTTATTTTCTTGAATTTTTTGGTATTTTTGAGTTTTGAGCTTAGATTGTATTTTAAGGTATCTAATAGCTTAAATAAGCTATCTAGGAGCTTAAGTGATCAAACTCAGTCCATTCTAACAGATTCTAACAACATTCAACCATAATTGAGATTTTGGAGAAATTTAATAATATAAAAATTATGAACTTAAGGATTGAACTAAAAAACTTTCATTAATTGAAAACTGAGTACAAAGGATGAAAAATACACACTTAAGAAAACTAAAATTACAATCTAACACTGCCACAGTTGGCTTTTTACACTACTTATACTAGAACAAGAAAGATAGAAGCTCCTTGCCACGTGTGAGCTTCTTGGATCAATTCAGTGGTCCCAAAAGCTTCTTTGACCTCCTTTGACTAAATCCCAGCTGTTGAATTGAGGTCTCATTGATCCTAGCCATCAATTGCAATTTTGGCGCCAAAACTACATAACTGCCAATTTGGTAGGTTTGGGTTGGTGGGGGAATTTATTGCTGGGGATGTACTGTGGAGACATAAGGGTGGCTATGGAGGTGGGGGGTGCAAGTGGGAGTGATGGGGAAGGGGTTGAAGTACCAGAAAACATGGAAGCTTTGTTGGGAGGTTAGTGGTGGTCAAACCACTATTTGACCAGGTTTAAATGTAAAACGGGGTGGGAAATTTATTAAGGGAATTGGGCTGGTTTTGTGTTTTGGGCTTGGGAATGGGGCTTGGGCAGGGAGAAAGGGTATTGGATTGGATTTGGATAATAATAATAGAAAGGGTCCATTTGATTTTATTATTAATCACAAGGACCAAAATTGCAATTTAACCAAACTCCAAGGACTGATATTGCACTTTTTCCAAAGTAACCATGAGGACCAATCCTGCCACATTCCAATAACACAAGGACCAAAAATCCATTTTTGCATTTTAAAATTCCCAAGGACCATTTCTGTGATTTTCCCAAAGTTCGGGGACCAAAATTGCCAATTTTGCAAAATTTCAATCAAGGACCTATTTTGATAACTTAAAACATTCCAGGGACCTTGAATGATAAAATTCCACGTTTTTGAATTCCAGGGACTATTTTTGCCAATTTTTGAAACTTGGGGGACTGAAACTGCCAAATCTGCAAACTTTGCTCGTTTTTCATCTGTTTTTAAATATTTTGCATTTGAGACACATAAAACACGATCCTTGGATATTTTCATCATTTTGATGTGATTTTGCGTGTTTTCAGATGTTTTGCGTTTCAGATTTGACCAAAAATGATGAGTGTTTGAGCACTCATCAGTAACATAATTATTAAAGGACTTGGTGAGGGCTTTTTACTTTTATCTTCAAGTTAAATTTGAAATTTTTAGTTGAAGATCCGGTACAATTTACCTTTTAATTTATGTGCGAAGGCATGAATTTTGGACAAGTTTGTTGTTTCTCATGGTGGAAATGGATATTATTCTGATAGATACCTATATGTATGTTATGATGTATTAAGATTGTTTGTTTTGTCGTTCGATTTAATGGAATAAGAATGGGTAAGTCTATCGAACATTGGGAAGTTCATCAAGAAATTTGGGGATATTTCCTCACAAGGTGTTGCATTAATAAGGGGTGTTATCCGGATCGGGTTTTAAATTTTTTAAAAGTGACCCGTAACCTGACCTTATTAAGAATCGGGTTATCGGGTTCGGGTGGGATTCAGTTTGGATTATGTCGGGTCGGGTGATTTTGGTTATTGGGTACAAACATCAATGACTGCACCCAATTAATTAATTTAGGTATCCCTTGCTGCACTTTCTTATTTCACTTGAAGGTGATGTTTAATAGCTTTAGTCAAATTGTCTTTCATAAAAGCATTGGGTCACAACTTGAATAATGCATACTTTCTTTCAAATCTTGGTTAGAGTAATTTGTTCTAAAACACTTGCTGTCATTGGCTAAAAATCATAAAAGCTAAGTAATTATATTACCCCTAAAAGTTATATGTTTCTGTCTGTTAAGTACTGATAATATTACTCCTCAAACTTCTGTTAAAATTGGATACTTGAACACTGATAAGCCGGTTATTGTGACATTAAGTTTACAGCGCATTCCTACATCCTTTAGTATGCTTGTGCAATCTGTTTACATGGTCTAATATTACATTACATATGGATAATAAAGAAACTTACATTTCACATTCTAAAATGCATACATCTGTAGTAGTTTCATCCTCACATGTATATTTCAATTCATCTATTCGAACAAAAAAAGATACAAAAGAAAGCAACCTGGGATTTTAAAAATATTAGGATAAAAAATTAAATATTGATTTTCGGGTCTTATCGGGTTGACCAGATAACTAATAGCATTAATTATCTAACCCTAACCCGACCCGATAACGCTATCGGATTATCTGGTTCGGGTCAAAATAACCCAACAATATTTTTTAACCCAATTTAACCCAACCCTACTGACACCCCTAGCTGCATATGTCCAAATAAAGCATTAAAGAGACTAAGAAATGAATAGGTATTTTGCTTTCTAGTACAATTAATTGGGAATAGTTATGCTTTCTAGTACAAATAAGAATAATCTAAGATTGTTATTTGCTCTACGCAAGCTAAGACTTGAGATACATACCCAATTGCGCTTATACTGATATGGGTATCAAGGAAAGGCCATGTATTGGGACATATATCAAATGTTTGTTCATATGTAGTCATGCTATGTTGCTTTTTGTGTCAATATAGCTTGGTGTGATTTTTGTGCCTTAACCTCATGAATCTGCATCTTCAAGCTATTAGCGAAATTTATTCTTTTCTTTATTAAAGATTTTGTCTGTCTTATCATTATATGCTATTAATTGTGTATCCTTTGGTAGAAGAGGGTGGAAAAGAATTAACGGGTCAACGTTTGTTCCTATTATTTTGGCACGACAAGTAGGGAATTGTATACATGTTTTGTTTAATGAGTATGCTCACCCCTACTGACAAGAGTATAGGGATTTTAGTCATTTAATTGAGTACTTTGCAAGATATAAATAAGCTGGCCTAAAATTATAATAGCTTTGAGATCGTATTAGAAAAGAATAATGTTAGATTTTGTAAAGCTATTCTTAAAATATGTTCGTAACTGTTTATTCTTTTTCAGGTGATATTTGGATCTTCAAAATGAGAAGTATGACGATTGACATCTTTAAGTAAGACCATACATGGTATCTGATAATATTGACACGCTGATCACGGTAGAAAGTCAACTTTAACCAAGAAATAGTCAAAGGAGTCAAACCACGCATTTTCCGGTGAGTATAGTGTTTTCCCGGGTCGTTAAGTCCCGACGAGGTGTGAAATGGTAAAACAGTTCAAGTTCGCGATCGAGTGATATGAATAGTGAATAGATATAATGATATGTGAGACAAGGAAAAGTAAATAAACACTAGAAAGCATATAATAAAGAAACTAAAACAATAACGGAAAGCACAGATAATATAACGCAATCTAAACTTAAAACGAGCCAAAAACTAAATGATCAAAGCAAAGATAATAAAAACACTAGTAAATAAATAATATAAAGTTAACGATAAAAGATAACAACCAAAAATAATAAACTATACTATACTAAGCAAGCAAATAAGAGATAAATGATAAAAAGATATACTTGTTAAGCAAATTATCACGATCCTTAAGTGTGGTTTATTATTTCAATTAAGTTCTTTATTGATGAATTAATCTCTTTACGAATTAATATTTTCTCACAACGTTGGTTTATTTTGAAAACAATTTTTCATAAAGAGATATCAATATTCAATATCTAAATTAAAACCCAATTATTTTCACGGCTTTTGCCCGCTCAAACAACTAAATTTTAATCTAAGTGACTTACCAATTACTAGCCAATATATTTTCTAACGTTTACCAAACCACACTTAATTCACGGAATAATCTACTCAACAAGTAAAAAGTCTACTCGCTACTCATGACTACTAAGCTAACAATAACAATTAATCCAACAATAACAAGCATATTTCTAAACTAACATATATAAACTACTCGCGCAAAATAAAAATTACACTAATAACATAAATAAACAAAATAAATTTAAACATAGCAATAAACATTAGATAATAAAAAGAGATAATCGAAAAGAGATGTAAAGTTACCAAATATGATGACTACGGATAAAATGAACCCCAAAACATATTCTAATTAATACCCAATCTACAAGCTCATATACCCAAATCTTCTTTGTTGGCTTCGTAAACACACTTCAATCACCAACTACTACTAATTCGTATTAACTAGATTTAAGAGATCAAAAGTTACAAAAGAAAAAAAAATAAATTTTACAAAAGGTAAACTGAGACGTGAAGTCTTTTTTTTTTACTAATTGTGACTACAAAAGCAATTTGAAATCTAGAAGTAAATAATAAAATAACAAGACTAGAACATAAGTTTTGGACTAAAACAAATAAACAAGTGTAGAAGTGAAACTTAAATGCTTGTGTAGTCACTAAACAAAAGTTAAATATAAAAGTGCTTGATTCTCAAAATGTAGTACCATACAAAATTTAATATCTCAACTGTAAAAACAGAAAAATAATTATATAATAATAAATGGAGAAAGCCAAGAAAGTGTGGAACAACAATAACCAAAAGTTACGTGAATTGCTAAAATGAAAAGACAAAAAGTTTTAAATGTTAATCATTCAAACTTAACACAAATCATAAGTATTAAATGCTAGAAGAGAGTTACATCCTACTCCTACACTATTCTAAATAGAACTAGAAATAAAAGAAAAACAAGAGGAAAAAAGAAAATGAAGATGATCCCCTGCAGTTGTGTTCGGATCCCATTTATCTTCACAAAAAAGGTGGCCAAGTTGAATTGGTTGGTTCCTTAGTAAGCCACGTCGCCCATGTTTACAAGTCAAGAGATAAGCAACTTGTGATAAATATTTTATTTTTTCTTCTCTTTGTTTTTGTCGCTAAGCAGATTAAATGGAGACAAGTGATCACATGGTCTTCTCTTCTTTGCAACTCTTCTTCCTTTTATTTCTTCTTGTCGATTAGCTTCACGTGGAGTAGATATTTCAAACATAAGAAAATGGAATTGGTCTTCATTTACGCAGCACTAGAATTTTGGTGGATCACCTATGGGCTATCTTGGCCTAATATTTTCATTTCATTCATTGGGCCTTATCTTTCATTCTTTCAATTGGGCCTCGTCTCTAAATAAAATTATAGTCCAAGGCAATACGAAGGAAGTACGTATTCCCGGGTCGTGGTCCCAACAAAGGAATGAATGGAGTTTCGGTTCGAGTCGTGATTATAAATTGAATGGTGATAAAGTGAGATAATAGAGATTTTATGATTTTATGACTACAATACCAAGCATAAACTAAAAGGCAATAATAAAGCATATAAGACAAGCATGTAAAGCACAAACAATCTAAAACGCAATCTATTCTAAAAACTAGTAGCAAGTAAACAAACTAATTATACTAATAGTAAACCAACAAATTACTAAGCAATTAAGGTAAATAGATTATTCAAAAATGATCTAAAAGTTATATATGGAAATATGTCTGCTAAGTGACGTGACAAGTTCATTAAGTGTGGAACAAGGTTTGATGACGAATTATTTTCCTTGAACAAGATTATTTCCTCACAACGTTGGTTTATTTTGCAAACAATCCTTTAAAAAGAAAATAATTACTAGATGTGTAATTTGATTATTTTCCGGCTTTTGCCCTTCAAATAATAAAATTCTAAATCTAAATAATTTTTTCAAATATTAATCACAATTCCTTTTATTAATCCACACTTAGATCAAAAAATCCGTATCACTAAGCAAACACTAACAAACTACTCGCTACACATATCTATTATCAAATAGGCAAACATCTCAATTACTACTCACTAATCATATAAAATAGATCTACTCATTAAACATATCAATTGAACTAATAAAAACAAATTATCCAACAAATATTATCATATCAATAAAATAATTATCTAAAAGTGAAAAGGATGAGAAAATAGAACCCGATCTACAAGATGAGACGAAATTAACCACCCGATTTTATAAACTTGTCAAATTATAAAGTTTATTTCTTTAATAGTTTTAATTTCACCAAGTAGTAAATAAAGTTTTTGACTTCAATCACTAATTAGCTTCATAAAAACTATAAAAGCTATAAGCTTTATTAATAAGCAAACTTATAAAACCCTTAAGCTCCGGCCTTATGTTTAGAATGAAGAGAAAATTAAGAAAGATCAAAACTTTATTAGTAATAAGCAATAATAATGACCAAGTAAGCTATGGAAGAGCTTATTGGTTGAGAAAGCTACCAACTATAAGATGAAAACCTAATAGATCTAGGATAATAAGCTAATTTTATAACAAAAACTAATAAATTAACAAACTTTTTATAAAATTTGTATTAAAACTACTAGATCTAATATAATAAACTAATAGATGACTTTATATAAAAGAAAAACTAATAAAAATCAACTATTTTTGGTTTTTTGTAAAGTAATTTGTAAAGTAGAAACTAGATCTAAGTTTATAAAAGCTTTTAAAACAAAGTAGCAAAAGAGTGATTATTATATAAGCTAGATCTAAATAAACCACTAAAAGTTATTAAGCTAAAATAGAGTTTTAGATAAAAGAAAATAAAAGAGATGAGAAGAAGTAATAAACTAAGTAACCTCTATAAAAGTAATCTTCATAAAGCTTGAAATAAATGGTACACTAAGTTTTTGAAAATAAGATAGATCAATTACAATAAACACTAATTAATAAGCTAAAAGCTAAAAATATTACATAAAAAAAGCTGCTAGTCTACGCTACTCTAATAAAATTGTGTGTGTAAAATGCGTAAGGAAAACTATCTAATGATTGAATTCTCGGATCCAGCGCTTGCATTTATATCCTCATGGGGACTCTCGAACATTCTCATTTCGTATGACAGCTCAGTGATGAACCTGGACGTTTTAAACCGTGTACACGTGGCAGTCACTGATTGGGTGTGGTGCGTCATCAAGGGTGAGGTGGCAGCAGGCTATTGGCTGTTGGAGAAAGAGCGCCTACGAGTGGGTTTGAGGAGAAAGGCCACGCGCCTATCATATTAAATTTGGAGCTTAGAGTCCACTTGTTGCATTTATCAATTGTTAATTTGTATCTTGAAGACTTCACGTGCCTATGTAATGAGATTTACATTTCAATTTTGTCTTCACGTGCCATTGATCTTTTCTTTCGCTGGTCCATTTGCAATTTGCTTCTATTTCAATTCTTCATTTTGGCGCATGTGTGCAAGAGCAAAAGTACTCACGTGGTGATGCATTGTATCATTTGTTTTCTTAATTTTTTGACGTGATCCCACTGCTCACTTGCCTCTATTTTTGGATGGGCCTCGCATCAATTTTTTTACTCGGGCTTGATCTCTATTTCATTGCTGGGCCTCGGCTTTTATTTTCTCAATTGGGCTTTATATCTTGGGCCTTTTAGATTGATAAATCTTGGACTTCAAATTTTTGGACCTCTCGAGCTTTAATTGGGCTGAAAATATATTTGTTGGACTTGGGCTTCATTTAATCTTTAAATTATTATTATTATTATTATTATTATTATTATTATTTTCGATGCTCCAAATAAAATTATCTTTGATCCCGTAATTTCGTGCTCTTTCCAAATCTCGTGCTCGTTTTGTCGTTTTTCCGTGATTTTTGTCCATTTCTTTAATATCCGTACCTGCACACACATAAACACAAAAACAACATATATTTGACATATTTGGCTCGTTTTTTGGTCTTTTTTGTCCGTTTTATTAGGTAAAAGGTATGTGTAATATAACACATACCAAAATCCCCCAGACTAAGGTATTGTCGTGTCCTCACGCAATGTAATCACATCACGCTTTTGAGATAAATAATTTCACAACTCTTTTTACTAACTTTGGAAAGTAGCAAAATGTTCAAAAGAGATTATGAAATCATTTATTCCCTAAAACGCTCCGTTTTTCCATTTTATTCATATACTAACTCTATACTACTTTTTTGTATTTTTCCACATTAACTTGTGACGGTATGTTTGACTTTCATTATTTTGCAATAACGTTTAGGGTCATAGAATAAGAACACGACTCATGGAGAAGTGACCATACGGATAAAATTCATCGTCCCTGATTTTTCACAAGCCCCCAAACTAAGCTTAAAAACGAAATCATTGTTTAAATACAAGTTAGATGCCAACACTACTCATGGAAGTTACTTATGTAATTACCTCTTGCTCCCATTTTATTAATTTATCTAGATTTTTTTATTTTTGTCGAGAAATGAATTTCTTCATATTTTCTCGTTTTTCTAGTTATTAGTCCGATAATGATACTAAGTTAAGACGCTAAGTAGTTTCTAATCCTTCTCTCGAGAACCGTTGCATACAAAAATGAGGTCCACATCAAGGTCTCTGGTTTAACAGGATTTTGAGGAGTATCCCTTTTACTGGCGACTGAAACAACTCATCTACGAGTCCAGAGACAGAAGCTTTTATTAGGACCCCCCCCCCCCGGAGTCGAGATTTGGCATTATTAAACATTATTAAGCACTTTAACATATTAGTCCTTGGCCTTTTATAACAATTACAACATCGGTTGCGAGCCGGCAAGATGTAATAGTCTATTATGACCTTCGAATTTTCTTCTGCCTTTTTGAAGTCTACAACATCGGCTGCGAACCGGCAAGATGTAGAAAAATTTTATGGCTTTGGATATTGTTATACATTATTCATTCATTATTAGCTTTGCCAAATCCCAAGTCCTACGGCTTTTATAACAATCACAACATCGGCTGCGAACCGGCAAGATGCAAAAGTCTATTACACCGTAACACTGGCAGTACCTTGATGTGTACCCAACTCTCATAAGCAAGGATCCTTTCGACAAGAACCAAAAACTAAGTTTCGCCTAAACCTAACATCTTTAATTATTTTATACAAATATATGGGGTGAAACAATCTTGTGGGAGCAAAAAGCCACAAGTACCTTCGATGAGCTCTAAAGAGAACCAACTACTCCACG